>JAIPRK010000818.1:0-129539 GCA_025469195.1 Chaitophorus viminalis | reverse complement strand
ATGCTAGATAAAATTTTTCAGTGAATAATATTATTTCAAAAATAAACATTGAAACAAATTTCAGTTTGCCTCGATTTTTAAAATTTGTAAAAGAAACATAATCTGTTACTAGTATTAATGAATAGTTTTGATCCTTACTAAAAATATCTTTATTTAAAATTATATCTTCATAAAATGAACATGGAAACTTCTTAATAAATATTTAAGCTCGAGTTTATAACTTAAGTGACAGAACAAAAAGTTAAACGAACAATATTATTAATTATTTTTTGGTAAACACAAAGCAATCATATTGTGATAAAAAAAGATAGCAGTACTATTCTTATCTGCTGTCTTTTTCTAACATACCGTTTCGGTTATGTTTACATTGGTCTTATGCTTAGATCATATACAATATGTATATGATGTATATGATCTAAAGTCTTATGGCTGGTCGCTGGTGAGCACAGCTGTAGATAGTTAGACAGCTGTAGACAGCCGTGCTGGTGAGCATTCCAGTTATCATATAGTTCAATGGAACTATATAACTAAATGATAACATATAGTTCAGTATCACTGGCCGTCGCGCAACCATAATATCTATATTCTGTGGTATATTAAAATAAAGTGATAAAAATAAATTATGACTGATAATGGTTATTTACATTGTACAATGAAGTCCTGCAAACAGCGAATGTATAACTGTATAAGCTTAATTTTAATTCTTCTGTTTTTACTTTAAACTATTGCTTACGAAGTTGTGTTTTATTCGTTTGCGAATTTCTTTTATAATTATTTAACATGTTAAGACCAAAAATTTTATCTCAAGTTCTAAGTCAAGCCAACACCAATGGTGTTGAAAACACAATGTGAGTTGTACCATTGATTATAAAAATATATTTATTATATTTATAATCAATGGTTGTAAATAATGTATTAAATTTAAGTAAACATCATTATTTTGATCTTCTAAGAAATCATTGTATTAATGTTTACATTTTTTATACAATTAATATTATTGGTGTACTATGAACCTACTTTGTACAATATCTTAAAACAATTTATATTTTAAATAAAATCATTGTGTCTTGTAATTATGAAATACTGTTAACTTAATATTATTACTTTTTGGTTTTATTATTAGGTTATTAACTCACGAAGGGTGCTTATTAGCATTTAGTGGTTATGGGGATAGAGATTCAAGCATTACAGCCATTATTGCGGCAAATTTATGGAACACATATCAAAAGAATGGTTTAGCAACATTAAAAGAAGACCAATTACAACTGGTGCTTATGGATTGTACGGTAAAGATAAATAAAAAATTAAAAGATATCCAGAGATATAAAATAATAATTTGATTGAATTAAATTAATTTTTACTAAGCTTTTGATTTATATTCTTAATATTGGGTTCGTTTCGTGATCATATTATATCTACAGTAACAATTACAAGCAATAACTTCCAGCAACCTATATGATATTGTGACATGATTCTGAAATTAATTTTTATAATAGTTTCAAATATATATTTTTATTTTTAAGAAAGAAAAATTTGATCTATATCTTTTAAGCACTTAAAAAATTTAATGATAAAACATGATGCTGTTAATGTTTAACCAATATCTCTTTACCTGTTTATAATCTATGGTTACACATTTTTCTATTGCAGGAAGGCAGAGTGGCAATTAAGCAAGTTGCTAATATTTTATTGTGTATATATGCAAATCGATCAGTTGAATTTGGTTTACTCAAAGAAAAAATTACAGCTTTATCTACTTATTTGGATGGACCACTCAGACAAATTGCTGCATCTTAACATTGTTTATTTCTACAATTTATCATTTATTAATGTCATGAAATTGTATAAACTACTATTATGTTATATTTTATAATAAATAATTAATAAAGAGTAATATAATGTATATGTAATGAAATATATTTTATCCTTAGTAAATTCTTTTTTTTTCACTTAAACAATTCTTATTTTTTTACAACTTGTATAACATCTTCATCATGCATAATATGCTGTAAACCCACTCTTTGAGGTGAATATTTTGTACTAGTACCCTGAAAAAAAAAAATGATAATAATTTATGTAACATATTTTGTTTTTGACTACAAATACATACCCAAACCAAAGCATATTTAAATTGTTCTGTTAAGGTACGATGAATTGAATGACATACATGTTCTACAGAAACACCTTTCCTTAAAATTAAACAATCATCAAAATCTGGAGGTTGACCTGGTTTCTTGGTGTACACTCGAATTAATGATAAATATTGCCATAATACTTCTAATAAATAGTCAAGATTTAATTTCATGTTACAGCTAAAACAAAAGTATATGTTATGAGTAAGTTATAAGAAAGTTATCAGTATATATTATACTATCTAAAATCACATTCAATACCTGACCACAACACTGTTGGGCTGCCTAGCAATTCGATCTACTTCCTCAATAGATATTTGATCAATTTTGTTGTACACGTACATGCATGGCAAGTACACACGATTTGCAGAAATAACATCAATAAGTTCATCAGGTGTACAATCTTCTCGAAATAGTACTTCTGCGTTGAATATTTTGTATTCATGTAAAATTACTTGAACAAGTTTTTCATCAATTCTAGATAAAGGACATGTAGCATTGAAGGCCAGTCCACCGCCTTTTTTAATCTATGTAAAAATAATACAATTATAGCCTATAGGTAATTGAAAACTAAGCATTCTATAGATCTTACTTTAAAGTAAATATTAGGCTTCCGTTTATTTAAACGAATTCCTACGCTTTCAAGTTCTTTTTCTAATAATTGACGTTGAATATCTTGCTTTGTAGCATCCAACATCATCAAAACTAAATCTGCAGTCCTAGCAACTGCAATAACCTATGATAACAGTTTATTTTCAATATAAAAATCAAGATAATATAATGATTTTTAAATTGCTAGAAATTATCAACCTGTCTTCCTCGTCCTTTTCCTTGAGATGCTCCTTCAATGATACCAGGTAAATCCAACAACTGAATATTGGCATCTTTGTATTCAATTACTCCAGGGATACAAGTTAAAGTTGTAAATTCATAAGAAGCTGCTTCACTTTCAGTATGTGTTAATGTACTTAAGAGTGTTGACTATAAAATAAAATATGCATTTCAATTAGCTTATATCATGAACACATCTGAGGACGTTACTAATAAGTTATTAGTAATAACACTTACACTTATAATGTCTACTTTATAATTTTTTTTTCGGGTTTTCAATAAGATAGTTAAAAAATTTTAATCATATTCTTCGAGACAACAATGTCATCAATTTGTTTAAATTAATTATTACTATAAAAGAGGTAAAAATAAATAGGACCTCATAACTATTCTTATTTTTAATTACAGATAGGTATTGTTTTAATTATTTTTAATATTATTTACATAAATGGATTTAAGAGAATAAAAAAATAAAAAAAGTTAATTTAAAAATAATAATAGTACCTACATTATTTTTATAATAATTAGTATTAAACAAAAAATTCAGATTAATACATACTTTACCGACGGATGGAAAACCAATTAAAGCTACTCTAGCATCACCAGACTTCAAAACATCAAATCCTTCTCCTTTTTCTTGTTTTTTGGATGGTTCCAATAATGTAGCACGGTATTTAGCTAGTTTAGCTTTTAATAAACCCAAGTGGTACTCCGTAGCTAAAAATTGAATGGAAATTGTGTAAATTAAAATTGGATATTCCATGAAATTAATAATATATTCAACAGATGCATATTTCATTGAAATAAAACAATATGTATATGGTTCACCTTTATTTTTTTGTGTTCTTGATATTTCTTTTTCAATTTCCGAGATTTTTTCGAGAATACCCATGATTTAACACTCATCAACAAAGAATATAACCAAAAATAGTAAATATCGACTGTTCAAAATTTTCAAAAAAAGTAAAGAATAAAATATAATATACAATAATACTGTATTTATTTATTCTGTGAGAGAAAATATTCAATTTTTGAACCCTAACCTCATCTGCCGTGTAGACTGTAGATTAAAAACTTCAATCTGCAAAAGTGCAGACGAATGAAGACGTTTTAAATAACCTTATCAGATCTCTTGATAAGAAATATATATAAATTATCAAAGCACAGTTTTGGACACGGCTATCGTGGTTTTGGATAAGGTCATGCTTGGATTTCTGATATGAAATATAAATAATAAACACCATGATATTTCCCCATGCCAGATAACAGTTATTTTTGTTGTGTAAATTTAAATTTAAAAGTTGATGTTAAGGTTTGATTGGTCGTTAGTCATTTTCAATGGTATTAATATTTTATTTGTTTTTACGATACTTCAAATAAAGTACTGGTCTTTTTATGTAATATAAAAAATCTGTTGAATGTTTCGAAGAAAAAGTCAAATTACTTTTTCCAGAAATTTGTTAGTTTTATTTGAAAATGTGTATCGAATACATTTTTGTAGGTACTCAAAAATAGTAAATAATAAGATGAGAGTTTTGAATGTTGCTGAAAAAAATGATGCTGCTAAAAATATTGCTGGTCATTTATCTAATGGCAATTTCCAAAGAGTAATTTTACTGTCTTTTTTTTAGTTCAAAATGACTTGTACTTAATTGTTCAAATTTTGTTCAATTTCAGAGGGAAGGTTGTTCAAAATTTAATAAAATATATGAATTTAGCCTTAGTTTTCAAGGAGCACCTAGCACAATGATAATGACATCAGTGTCTGGTCATCTACTTGGATATGAATTCCAAGGATCATACCGTTCATGGAGTTCATGTTCTCCTCTTGAATTATTTGACCTTCCTTTAGTAAAAGAATGCCCTAAAGATTATTTAGATATCAAGGTTAGTTATCTTTTTATATTTTTGTATTATTTTTATAAATTGTATATAAATTTAAGTAAAGGTCTAATGATCTGGAATTGGAATACACCTAAATCAAGTATACGTTTGTTTAAATTCTAAATTATTTCTCTAATAATCTAAGTAAAATACTTCATTTTTTAAAATTGTGTTTTTCTCATAAGAACCTTAAAAATCAAGCAAAAAATGATGATGTAAATATTATTATTATAGATTATTAGTAACCAATTATAGTTTACTTATTATAAAATCATAAAAACTAGCAGTCAGCCCAGAAAATGTATAAAGATATGCTGTATAGTGTAGATGAATCAGATACATTTGTGATATGTTATGTAAAACATTTTTGAACATTTTTTGTTATAAAATAATTTAGTTATTTTTAAATGTTGGATCCAGTGTAATGTAAACAATATAAGAATATAACCCATGAAACTTTTAGTAGAATTTAATTTATTTAGTGAGTTTGTAAAACATAATTTACACTCATTTTGGTGTATTTATAGAAAACACTGGTTCGAGAAGTTCGATCTTGTAATACCTTAGTAATATGGACGGATGCTGATAGAGAAGGAGAAAATATTGGGTTTGAAATAATTGATGTGTGTAGAGAGGTTAATCCAAGAATTCAAGTATATAGGTAGGTATGTTATTTTTTTATTCAACATATTCTACAATTTTAATTTTAAAAATGATGATTCTTGGGAGAATTAATTTTACTAATATTATTTGAAAATGTTTTATATTTGTATTAATTTAAAATAATTTTTTCTAGAGCTATATTATCTGAAATAACTAGACCATCAGTACAAAGAGCTATTGCTAATTTAGGATCCCCAAATAAAAATATCAGTGATGCAGTTGATGTAAGAAGTGAATTAGATTTAAGAATTGGTAAGTCAGTAAAACATATTTTAAATTCTTATATTTTCAAAATTTCATAGTTTTTATACATATTAGGTGCAGCATTTACTCGTTATCAAACAATGCGCTTACAAAAAGTGTTCCCCAATATATTAGCTAAAAGCTTGATTAGTTATGGTAGTTGTCAATTTCCTACATTAGGATTTGTTGTTGAACGGTATAAAGATGTTCAAAATTTTATATCTGAACAGTTTTGGAAAATAAAAGGTATTGATAATTGATTTTGTCTAATATTGATTTATCGTTAGTTGCTGAATGTTAATATATTTCTCTATATATTATATATTCTTAAATTTTAGTTAATCACAAAATTGAGAATTTAGATGTAGAATTTTCATGGCAACGAGTAAGGTTATTTGATGAAACTTTTTGTAGAGTACTTTTTGAACGTTGTCAAGAAAATCCGACTGCCACTGTATTAAAAGTAACTAAAAAACCCAAATCCAAATGGCGACCTGTACCTCTAGATACTATTGTAAGTAAAATAATATACTATAGAATATTATTATAGAAATTAAAGAAATGTAATAATAATTAGGTTGTATAAAAAATACAGGAGTTGGAAAAAGCTGCTAGCCGTAAACTTGGAATAAATGCTAAAGAAACAATGAAAATTGCTGAAAAACTTTATAGCCAAGGTTTTATTAGCTACCCTAGGACTGAAACAAATATATTTCCTAAAGATTTAAACTTGTCAAATTTAGTTCAAATGCAAATACAGGATAATAATTGGGGTGGTAAGTAATTCATTTTTTTAAGTAAATGTGTGTGATGATTGATGAACCAATCAGAACCAAACTTAATGTTTGGTACCAGGTTAGGTTTAAAGTTTAAATTATATGTGTAAAGTAAACATACCCAAATAGTAAGAATGGCTAGAGTTCAAATTAGAATTCAAAAAAAGTATTAAGGTAACAAAGTATAATTACCTCTTACATTAAGTTTCTAAATTGGTTAATTATACTTATGTTTAAATAAATTTATATATATATTATCTGATATAGCTTGAATAGCTTGTGTTATTAGATTCTGAACAGAGTGATGAAATCTGTTGGTTTTACAATGATGATTGTTTTTTTTTTTATTTATTTATTTTTAGATTCCGAATGGAGTGATGGAATCTATTGATTTTACAATGATGTGTGTGTTGTTTTTTTATTTTTTTTATTTTTTATTTTTTTTTTGTGTCTAAGGACACGATTTTTGGTAGTATAAATGCTTTGATTTCCTTAAACAGCAACTTTTCTGAAAGGAAAGTGAATGTAGATGGTACTTGGGCAAGTCAAAAATACAACTTTTTTAATACTTTTTAAAAAAATCGAAAAAAACGATAAAAAAATTACGAAAAAACGGAAATTATACGCAAATTCACGTTTTTACAAAAAACATTTTTTTAAAATGCTCTAACTCAAAAACTAAACACCGCTACAACTTGAAATTTTCACCAAATTTTTATATTGGTGTTCTTTATACATGGTTAAGTTTTCAAAGTATTTTGACATATTTTGACTTATTTATAGACAATTTAAATTTTCGATTTTTGTAAAAAAAATTTTTTAAACATCTATAAAATTTAATTGTCTGGCCGAAAACTCTCGAAAATTTAATACAAGGTTTATAATAAGCTTCACTTATCGTCACTAACAAATATCGGAGATCGTTTCACTCGAATTTTTTTTAATAGCTCATAAAGCTCAAATTTGTATAAAATGTGTCAAAATCACTATAATTTGCAAGTTATTGTGTAGATAAAAATTCATAAAATTTATTCTGTTTATACTTAAGGTTCAAAATTTTAACACTAGTTTGTCCATAAGCTAATTTTCAAAAATATATAAAAAAATTTTATGACCGTTTGAAATTTAAATTTTTACAAAATTGTATAAAATAGCAATTTATTGTCAAATGATTTTAAATATTTGTTATAACTCAAAAAGTACAAGTCGCAGACACTTGAAATTTTTACCAGTTGTTGAGATAGGTATTTCTAAAATGTTTCTATTTACACTTAAGGTTCAAAATTTTAACACTAGGTTGTCCATAAGCAAATCTTCAAAAATATATAAAAAAATTTCTACCGGACTTAAAGAAAAAATTTTATATTTTATATTTATATATGATATCTATCATTGCATTCAAATTTAACAAATCCATTGTAATAATGACCTATCCTATAAACGAGGTACACTCCACCCCCAACTGTATAGCAGAGCGAGGCCAATCCATTTTTTAAATTGTATACTTTATTATCAAGGTATAACTTAATGTATTACACTGTACGTAAAAAGGTAAGGTTTGAGTTCAATAAAACATTAAAATAATGTTATGTTTAGTTCACCTACAAATGAAACTATTTAAAATTTCTTTTTTTGTACTTTCATTAATTCATTTTTAGATTTTGCACAAAGGGTTTTAGATGATGGTCCTTCTCCACGACAAGGGAAAAAGACTGATCAAGCTCATCCTCCAATACACCCTACTAAATTTATACAAGGACTTCAAGGTTTGATATATTTTATTATAAACATTTTTAAGTAAAAATTAAATGAAACCGATTATAACACATTTTATATTATCTTTTCACCAAAATGTTATAAATTATTAAAATTATGTCTGTATAAAATATATTTGTATATCTTATGAATTTGTTATTATCCAAAATATTATGTAATAGTTTCTTTATACCTCTTTAACTCACTTATAGACAAATATATATTTATACTTATATTTATTTAAAAAATAAAAAACTTAAAAATATTTGTCTCTTTTATCCTTACATATGACTTATGAAAAAATATCTGGGAATTCTTGTTTTCAATAATATATGATATTTAAAGCATATGACTAATTCAGCAGTAGCTTGATATTTAAGAAAAATAATTAATTTGGATTAGTTTAAAAACCTGAAAAATTCTTGAAATGATAATTTTCCTACTAGTCTTTAAATTTTTTTATCGCAAGAATGAAAAATAAAAATATCTTTTAATGACTAAATTATTATAAAATATAGTATATATTATATTAATAATATATGTTAAAATATAATCAATTATGTATGTATACTTTTTCAGATAAAGAACGTAGAGTTTATGAATATATAGTTAGACATTTCCTAGCTTGTTTATCTAAGGATGCAGAAGGAGAAGAAACTATTGTGAATATTGAAATAAATGATGAAAAGGTACTAATTTATTTTAATTTGTATTTTTATTGTAATTCATAATAAGTTAATGTTTGTTTAGCTTTGAAAATAATTTTAAAATCTTTTTATCAGGTTTTAAATTAATATTAAACTATGAAAATTGTAATTATTTTTAGTTTTTAGCTAATGGACTTCGAATTATAGCATTGAATTACTTGGAAGTCTATCCCTACGATAAATGGTCTAATAAACAGATCCATAATTACCATCAAGGTCAATCATTTACACCCACTGGCTTAGAAATGACTGATGGACATACTAGTGCCCCTAATCTTCTCACAGAAGCTGATCTTATTTCTTTGATGGATAAACACGGAATTGGTAAAATAACGGTTTATTAAAATATGTTGTATTTAACATAACTGCAATAATTAGGCTAGTAGAAAAATACAGTATGTATATAGTAAATTTTATTAATGTAGCTTCATTAATTAAAATAATTGTAAATCATCCAACATTAAGGATGTGACCAATTGATAAAGTCTTCATGAAAGTTACACTAATATTAATTAATTTTAATTAAAATTATTGTAATAGGCACTGATGCTACACATGCAGAACACATTGAAACTATTAAGTCTCGTTTATATGTCGGATTAGAAAATAATAAGTACTTTATTCCTGGGGAACTGGGAATTGGTCTTGTTGAAGGTTATGATAATATGGGCTTTGAGATGTCCAAACCACATTTAAGAGCTGAACTTGAAGCAGACTTAAAAAAGTAACTAATATTGGCTAAATTATTATATATTCAGTTTATATTAAACAATTATTTATTTTAATTTTTAGAATATGTGATGGGATCAAGTCACCAATAATGGTACTTAGAGCACAAATAGCTAAATATAAAGAAGTGTTTATAAAGACAACAGAACAAGTATATATTTTATTTATTTTTCTAAAATGGTGTTTTACATACTATATAAATTGCACAAGATTTTAAATTTATTTTATTGAGATTAAAATAATTCTAAATTGCAGGTAGAAAAATTAGACCAATCTTTAGGAAAATATTTAAGAGCACAACCTGTTACTTTCCAAAATAATGATCAACAAGAATTAATGTTTAGAAAAAATATTCGAAAATGTCCCTCTTGTAAACAAGCTATCCTAGCACTAAAACAAAAGCAAAATAATCAAGGATTTTATATCACATGTCTTGGATACCCAGCTTGTAAAACTACATTTTGGTTACCTCCCACTGTAATTGATGCACAAGTCACTGATAATGTTTGTTCCCAGGTATAAATTGCATAAATATATAAGTATAAATTACAATGGATTTAATTTTGTTTTAACAGAGGTTGATGCTGTGCATTTAATTTGATTCTCAAATTTTTTTTAGTGTCCCGGAGGTATTAAATTAATTAAATTTCAATTCCGTGCTAGAAGTATGATACCGCATTATCAAGATACTCATGAGGGTTGTATAAATGGGTGCGATTCTACAATATGTGAGATACTTGGTATTAATATATCCCGTCCTTCACTTTCCTCTTTAAATACTCAGTTTAATAACAGAAATGTAACATCAAGTCAAAGTAGAGGTAAATTTTTATTTTTTATAATATATTTGCATTTATAAATTATTATTAATTTTACATATTATATTTTATTATTAACAACTATAGGTCCTGCTCGAGAAAATAATATTCCTCGTCCAACGAATAATGTTCAAAGGACTCTTAATACTCGGCCACTTAATAATGGTATTTATAATAAGTATCACACTTATTATTTAATTTAATCATTAAATTACTTATACCATTGATTAATTAAATTCTTTACACTACTTAATTCCATATTATGGTACATTATTGATAAAATTTTGCTTAAAATTAATTATATAAATATTGGTGTGTGGTTAAGTGTTGTTGAGATTCAAATTTCTGAATTTTAGTATACATTGTTGACTAAGTTAAGTAAATTTTAAACTTAACATTTAAGTTAAATTATTATAACTACTTTTATGAGTGATTTTATAATTGTTACATTTTAATTATTTTTAAACAAATTAACTTATTGATTTCTTATTTATAGATCAAGTTTGCTGTCAGTGTGGTGAAGGTGCTAAAATGTAAGTATTTCATACTAATATATTTGATATAAATATTATACGTCTTGATTTTATTAACTGTAAATAACATTACAAAAGAAAAATGGTTTCTAAAATTTCTTTATTCGATAAATGATTATTTAAATTAGTATTTTTAAGTCTTATTATTTCTTAATTTTTGATTTCCTATTATAGGTTAACAGTTACCAGGGATACACCAAATAAGGGACGTCAATTTTATGGATGCTCCAAGCCAATTTCTGCACCCGATAGGTGCAACTTCTTCTTATGGGTAGATGATCAACCTGTGACCACTGCCCATCAAACTCAATTTAACAATAGAGCTAATACTCAAAACAATAATAGACCTATGAATAATTCATACAGAGCTAGACCTGGAAATAGTAAGTTTTTTATGATTATTATCTCAGATGATTAACTTAAGTTATTTATGCTTGTAGATCAGACAAATTCCGGTGGACAAGGACAAAGAAAATGTGGACTTTGTAAGCAAACAGGTAAATCAAAATTACTTATTTATGTTTTACTAGGATGTCAATTGGAAAGTTTTTTTTAATATTTTTATTTGTTTAAATAATTTCATTTTATATTATTATTTTTTTAAAGGTCATACAAGAAGAAACTGCCCACAAAATTAAAATTATGTTCAAGTATTTTTGATAAAATTTCAACCATCCAACTTCTGTATGCTATTTTTTTAAGTTATTAATAGTTAATATTAATCGTGAATTTTAAATAACCATGGTTTTGTATAAATACAATTTATAAAACATATTATTTATTTAAAAAGTCTTATTCAAAGTATTTGACAACTCTATTCTTCCAACAAGAAAATCTTATCTAATAATAATGAATTGACTGCAAAGTAAAATATATTTTTATTTTTTTTTAAATAGCTTATTTCATGTCATTGATATTATGCTTATTAAAATTGACATTTAATAACAATGTTTGTAAGTTGTTTGATTAAATTTAGTTATAATGATAAATGAACAGTTGAGTTGACTTGATCGGAATCTGTTTTTTCCTTGGATAAAAATGGGAACAGACATAATGTGTATTCATGTGTTAACAAATCATATTACATACCATGTGTCAAATATTTAAATGCCAGATGCAAGAAATCACTTAGCTGACAATCATAAAATTATGAACAGATGTTGTCCTTTACTCCTCTATTTCAAGTTTATGTTAATTATCAATAAGAACAAAACTGAAAATATTATGCAAAAGAAACTTACAAATTTTAATTGTTCTTCCATAACTTGGAATTTTTAAATGTATAGATTTCACAAATTGGAAAAATTGTCTGAGATTTATAAATTTATCTTAATAAAAATATTAAATTTATCTTGTGACTAAATCATTATTTACATTGGTGATTTCAGAAAATATTTCAACATAAATATATTTATAAACAAAACACTATTACTTTTTTAAAAAAATAAAAAATAATTTATTGGCATAAGAAAATATACAATATATGTGTTTGATATTCTTTTTGGTACAATAAAAACAATTTATTTATAAAAATACAAATTATACATAATTTAATAATAGTTTTGGTAGTTGTTCCCTTAACCAGAAAAATCAACAACCATACTTTTAACAAATTAGGCAAATAAAAGTGATGTACAAACCATTAGTGAACATTAAAGTTCTGTTGTTATTTCATCTTGTGGTCTAAAGCCAAGAGTGAAAAAATCATCATCATCAGTAGTAGTTGAGTAACAATTATAAGGCGGCATTTCAGCATTCCACTCTGCAACTAGCATACTTTTGGATGCATTTGCTTCTAATAATGAAAGAGAAGCAGGACTAGTGGATCGACCAAAACTTGATACAGTCTTATCTCGTAACATGATCACCTCGTCATTCTCATCTGGATGTCTATGTTTATTAAATTAATATAAAAGTAGATAACACATTATTTATACTATTCTAAAAATATTGATGTCAAATTACCTATTGTGATCATTATAATTATCATCAAAAACTGAGATTGCAAGTTGCTTAAAACGAGAAGGTGATGATGAAGATGCTGATAATGGCCTATGTCTCTTACTATTTGTAAATGTAGTTAACTGAATTGGTTTTTCACTAAAATGCTCAGAATTATTTTGAACAATCTGTAAATATTAGCAACATGTTAAGATGAAATAAAAATATACTTCAATAAAATGTATACCATAATAGGATGTTGCTTTTTGTATCTTCGTAGAACTCTATCACCCCAAGCTAATAGAGTTTCCCAGTCTGAAGGAGGGTTTAAAAAACAATCTTCTTTGTTTAGAAGAATTAAAATTCTAGATAAATCTTTTAAAACAGGTCTGAAATGAAAAATAATAAGTTAAATGAATGGTACAATTATAATAACAATGAAATTGTAAATACCGATATGCTTGTATTGCAGAATGTTGTCGAGTAGGTCCTCGAAGTTCTCGAACTTGTTTTCTAGTTTCGTTTAACATTGACAAAAACACTGGTGCCTCAGGTTTTAATTTTTCTAACTGTTTGAAAAATTCTAACCGATCACAGTCATCACTTTCTATATAGGTATCATAATAATAATGATAAGTAATTCAGTTTTAAATTAAAAATTAAATTTAAATATTTAGAAAAAATAAGTATGACAAACCTTGACTTCGATGAGAACCATTATTTAACGGTCCTAAACTAGGTGACATCCGGGATTTTGATCTAAGATTAGAACATTTTTTAAATTTGACCGCCATTCCTACAATTGTTAAAATAGTTGTAACTATAAGAACTCCAATGACAACACCAACAGTAATTGCAACAACTTGACCTGATAGTTTAATACTTCCAAAGATAGTATTGTCTAAAAACCATAAAAATAATAATATATATTTAAAGAAATAATCGAATAATGTGTATCTAACCAGTTAATGAGCATACACGACCCATTTGGTGTTCATTTGTAGACCATGTGCGTTCATAGCCCGAGGGACAAGTTTCAGCACATTGACCAGTAGCTACAATTAATACCTTCCTGCATTTCTTGCAAATGCCATCGATATCACATTTTAGACAATCTGAATGTGTATTATTACACTTTTCAATAGCACTGTTACTATCTAGAAAAAAATGATTGGTACAGTTGCAATAAATGAGACATGAGCGCAAACAATAAATGTAATGGAATCAACAATGGACTTGCCTGCATATGAATACACCGTCTCGGCTATGATCAGAATCGAAACGATTACCAGTTGTATTTTTCTCGGAAACCAACTCATAATTTCCTCTCATGGTCATTTCCCGAAATCTGGATGGTGAGCGCTCATGGTCGGTGGAAGCTAAAAAGTTTTATGTCCTCATCCGACTATCCGAGTGTTCAGTGTGGTGTTTGCACGAAAACAATGATATATCGATCCGATTCGTTACGAATTCCGTTACCTATATACGACGTTCAAATCGAATAAACCGAACGTAACGCAGAAGCAGTTATATATTGTAATATTATAGTAGTAATAGTAGATGAGCACAATTCACACGATTCGTCGTTTGTTGTGATTATAGTATTATTATAAAAAAAAAAAAAAAAATTATCTGTTACGAGGTGAAAAAAAAAAATAACGTAGGCGCACACGACAATCTCGTTACATCCTACATATTACTATTCATCTCTCGCTATCTACTGATCCGCTCGCATTCTACATATCGAATTGTCGACGACGGGGACCGTCTCTTTCATACACACACACGCACATAGCTTACATATATATACGTATACATGACACATTCAATGCGATTTATCATTTATCATTCGTACGTATGCACATTGCACGGTTACAACGGACGTACTGTTATATACATATTATTATTATTATTATTATTGTACAGAATACAGAGATACCGCGGGTACGTGAGAGACTTTTTGAGTTGTGTTTTTCCTCTCGCCACGCACATCTTCGATTTCCCGTGCAGTATCATCGCCGCTCGGTGTTGGTCACACTGGATCGCCGCCACCGCCGTCGGACGGCCTGCATCGAATCCAATATAATATAAAATATTTCCGATCTTCTCGTCCGCTTCCAGTAAGTGTACTTATTTATGAAGTGTTCTATGTTCTGTGCTTCCAGCTTCCTCCTACACGGTCCACCGACCCGATCCCCGCGGTCCACTCGTCCGCACAACAATGATTATGTTTATATATCCCATCATAAAGGGTAATATTCTATTCTGTGGTAATAATTACTACATGATATCCATCCACGGCCGTTGATAAAACTATTACATTTTTATCTATAATACGTGATAATGTATTAACGAAGTTGATAGCAAAATGTTTGTAATGTTGACATAATTGTTGTATGGTTAGCGTATTGATAGCGTTATAGCTTCCGTACTCAATAGATCTATATAGTCTGTATTCCGTGGACAGTGGTCCCGTCTGAGTCCTGGCTTATCTTGAACGTTCACCATTCGGTACTCGGCGAAGCAGCTCTCTACGGGTTTTACGTACACACAACTTGTTCCCACAATCATTCAATTTTCTTTCAAACTTTCCCAGACTATGGAGTGATTTTTGGGCATAAGATACCTAGGTGTTGTGTAGATTATACGAGCACTGTATTACCCGTAGATCTGATCATGGCGTCTACAGAGCCAATGAGCCTGAGTAAAACTTGGGAACTGTCGTTGTACGAACTTCACAGAACGCCACAAGAGGCGATCACCGACAGCACAGAAATCGCTGTGTGCCCTCGGAGCTTGCACAGCGAGTTGATGTGCCCTATTTGCTTAGATATGCTCAAAAAGACCATGACCACTAAGGAATGTCTTCATAGGTCGGTAATTGTTATTTGTGTGTGTTATAAACAGTCGGTTAAAATTTGATTTTCAATCACTGTGTTATATTTGTTTTAGATTTTGTTCGGACTGTATTATAACTGCGCTGCGTTCTGGTAATAAAGAGTGCCCTACTTGTCGCAAAAAATTGGTGTCTAAACGTTCATTGCGCCCAGACCCAAATTTCGATCTTTTGATTTCCAAAATATACCCTAGTCGTGATGAGTATGAAGCACATCAAACCAGAGTGTTGGAAAAATTAAATAAAAGCCATAGTCAAGCAAACTTAGTGCAATCTATAAATGAAGGAATCAAAATCCAAACACAAAATCGATTGCAACGTACTAATAAAAAGAATCAACAAGATGAACAAAATGAAAGTTCTTCATCTACACCTAAAACATCTTCAAATAACATAGGACCCAGTAAAGATAATGTTACTAGAACTGTGGTCCAAGCAAAAGTGGCAAAAAAACTTAAAACCGTAATGATTTCTGAAAATGACGGCCCAGCATCATCATCAGTTGATAGATCCGATATTACTGAGTGTGACGGTTCATCTAGAGGAACTTTAGATGAAATTGAACTGGTGTTTAAGCCTCACCCAATCGAAATGGGAAGTGATAATCAATTAATCAAAGTGTTGAAAGAGAATTCTATTCGTTATATTAAAACTACCGGCAATGCTACAGGTAATTATGCATTTTTTTCCATTTAATAAAAATTTTCAAGTATTAGCTGATAACATAAAAGGTATCCAAATGTTTATGCACTATAAATTTATATTAATTCCATGAATTATTTACTTTTAAATTAATAAACACATGTACAAAACTAATTATGAAATTTTAAATAACAAAGCTAATTAAAGTTTGATTTTAAAAATGGGTGTTAATTTAAAATCTTTATTATATTTTGCAATTTACTTTATTTAATTTTTATGTTTATGTTAAATGCTACTTAAATATAAAGTAATTATACTGTATTAATCTAGATATACAATTTCCAATTTAATTTATGAAGTCATTTTTTATGTAATGTTAATAAAATTTAAATTAAATAAAAACTTGTTAATAATTAATTTAAATTTTATTTTTTTAGTTGATCATTTGAGCAAATATTTAGCTATGCGACTTACATTAGATCTTGGTTCGAAGATTCCAGAAAGATCATTAAATTTTTTAATTTATGTTGCACCAACTACAGATCAATTCCTCCCTCTAAGTGGAAATCAAACTTTGCGACAAGTTCATGATAAATATTGGAAAGTGAACAAACCATTAGAAATGTTTTACTCATTTACCTAAATCGGTAAAATAAATCCTATATCATTTGTAAGAATAATATATTTTAAAAATTACTTTCAATCTAAAAGTTACAAATGTGGTTAATTTAATTTTTATTCTAAGTTATAAGTTACAATTTTTCATAATTTATTGTGTGTATTATTTTAAATTCTATATGTAAATAAATAATTACAGATTTATGTAGTTAAAAAATATTTAATTTAATCATATGCATACTTTTACAGATAGAGCTTGAAATTATTTTTACCCCTAATTTTACCTATGTGTGGCTATAGATTTAATTTATATTTTATTGTAATATAACTATTTCAAAATCGCTCCCTATATTCGAAATTATGAGTTGAAAGGATCCTCAAGATTTTCATTCTTCATTCTTTTAACATTTACTATTACACCAATTTTCACTCATCAGTTTCATTCTTTTTCTATAAGATCTATTTATTGCTGTTCAAACGATGGACACTCAGTTTTTTTAAGCTCTCTTCAATAATTAATTTGATGCCCCAGATATTTTTTCCAATGTCTTAATTTAATTGTATTTTTCTGTCCAATATTTTATGATGGACTAGTAGAACTTAATAATATTAAATGGTTGGAAGATGTAGATATTATAATATAACTTACCTATCATAACTTTTACCAAATGATTTAAGAATATTTTCATATATATATAACTTAATTACCACCTTAAGTTAATTTTATTGTATAACTTTTATGATTGTTTTTATATTTTATTTAATTTGTTGTTAATATGTTTTTCTGGCCATACAAATAAATAATTGATAATTTTATCTATATTAATTGTATTTGTAACTAAATGTAAGAACTGTTAAGTGAAAGAAAATAAAACATCTTTCTTTGCCATAGCTTATATATACTATATCCATGCTCTTCAATTTCTCTTTTCTACTAACTTCCTTAACATCACCAGAATTTTGAATTATAATTCTATAATCTGCTTTTGCTATTACAGTTTAATATTTAACTTCCCACTCACTCTTTAATACATCAATTCCTGTAAAAAAAAATTATTGCATTATTTTGGGTGTTGAGTCAGGTTGATATCCAAGGGATTGAAATGAGCTATTAACTTATTAACTTTAATAAATATTTAATATTCCCTTACTAATTTCTCACAGCCTTCCTGTTCTTCATAAAACCTAAAAGACATGGACTAACTTGTAGTCTTTTCTTGCGTAAAAATTTGCTTCTTGGTCTAGATTCATCTCTTCTTACATTCTAAATTTATTCTAGCTAAGAGATCTGGATCTCAGCCCTTTCTTTCTCATCTTAACACTTGATTGACTTCAAAGTTATCATTTCTTAGTTATTCTTCCCCAAAGACTGATCATCATCCTTTTCAATTTCCATTTTACGTCAGTCTAATCTAATATAATTTACTTTTAGTATATTAAAATAATAATAAAACAAATTATTGATGTATGATTTGTATGTTAATGTAAACTGAATTTATGTCTATCATCAAGGTATAAATATTCTAGCTATATATAATATGTATTTATAACTTCTATTTACAAAATATATGTTACTCATAAAATTGCAAAAAAAATTGAACCAAATACATATTTATCAACTGAATTATACTATTGAACTAATTATGGAATTGGTATTTAGTTCTCTAAAAATGTGTTTACTGCAATAGTAAGAGTGATTGTAGTAGACCATTCCACCACAATCAATAATATACAGCAATATACAATATTAGACCATTTGTTAGTTTGAAAATCTTAGTAACAGTAAGTATAATATAATGGTATACACTATCCAAGAATTATTAGTAATTTTAGTTTACAAAATATTCTATTATAGTTATAGTTCATTATTATTATTTTAAATTATTATATAATATAAACAATATAAATCATATAGGTTTGAAGAATGTAACAAATTATACCATTAACGGCATTAACTAGGATAAATTAAAATGTATATTCATTCAATTTTGCAATCACTAACAGGGGATAAAATGTTTTCGATAAACAGAAAAGTTAACAATGAAATATTGGATCAGTGAAATTTATAAGTACCCTAATAATGAGAAATTTTAAATTATGCATTTTTGTAATAACAATTATGGGTTATTGGAATACCTTCTGGACATAATATAAATAAGATAACCATGGTTTTTTTATACTACTTGCTTTTGTGGATATTATTATTTTCATATTTCATGTCAGAAAATATTATATTCACTATATTCACAGTAAATTTTGTGTAATTCTCTTATTATAAAAATTATGGTATTTCTATCAAATACATAGTTTATCCTTAATATTGAATATATAATGTAGGTAAGCATAGATTATTGATTAAAGCCTTAATGTAAAAATAGTATATCATAATTTAATGCTAGCTAACATAATTATAAAAATATTGCTGTATTGATTTATTAGTTATGATTAATTCTAACCAAATAAAAAAGCAGACTACTTGCAATTCACTGATTAAAAAAAATTATAATGTTTTTACAAACACATTTTATAATTAATCTATTTAATTTAACATTTATACTATTAAAATTATAAAATACAATACTGACTAAATCGCTATAATATTATGTGTGACATTGACAAAAATAACATATTTATATTGTATCTTTTATTTTAAATATTTTATCATTTTATTTACATAGGAAATATTTCATATTATTTAAAGCAATTAAACAAAAATTAAATAACTTAACAAAATAGCTATTATTAATTTATGTTAACATTTTTAATTAACAGAATTGCTATTGTTAATGATAACATGATAACCAAAAAGTAATTTAATTACTTATGTAAATATAATAAGGTGTCAGTCTAAAAAATGAATATTTATTACTTAATAGAAATTTTCTTTATCATTATTCATGATTTAAAATGTCAAAAAAAAAAAATAGTCATAATAAATAATATAAATCATAATAGTTTTATGAAAATAATGAAATCAAAAACATATTTTATCGGTTGTGTGTAAATTATGCCAAAATGACTCTATTTCTTAAAACTGATAAATTATAATAACTTATAACTTATAAGTAATATTATACTGTGTAAACTGCAGAAATTTTTTTTTTACAATGTACAATAAGAGTTTTAGCATTATTATAAATAATATTTATAATCAATGATTTTAGTTGATGTATTTCAATAGTTATACAACAGTAATAGGTAGTTTTTATGTTTTTTTTTTCTTTGAGCTGATATATTAAAAAAAAACAAAGGGCTCATTTTGACACACTTCACCATCATTTGTTTTACCCTGAATATAGTGTAATTTCATAAAAATAGTACCTATACAACTTTTGTATAGGTATAAACTTTTGTGATTGACTTAAAAAAATATACTAATATATATTTTGATTAAAATATATTGATATTTTTACTGTAAAATTACGCTTTGGCTTGAGCCTTTTCTTCTTTTAGTTTCAATTTAAAACATTTGGCTTCCATTTCTTCAAAATGTTCTGCAAATATCATCTTGAGAGCAGGATACATCAAGGGTAATTTATGTAAGACACTAGGTGTTATCTGTAAAAATCATTTTTTTTAAATTAAATATTTAAATGTAAAAACACAATATTTAGATATCAGAAAAGGCTCTTATGAAATACACCCAGACTTTAAAATCAAGACCAAAACCTATCTGGGATATCTGGGTAATTGCTCTCCCATAGAGTTATAATTTACATTATTCGTAATATTATAGTTATATTCCAACTTATTGATAAATTACTATAACTAATGACTGGCTTAATATATTATAAATATAATTTGATTATAAGATTTCTCATTAAACTTTATTAATGCACACTGAAAGGGTGTAAATAGATGTTATAAAAATAGTCTATTGCACATATTCTGAATATTGTATTCCCATGAAATTTCCAAGTATTAGACTAATTTTGTTCTCACATAAATAATTATTTAATTTGTAAGCTCCGTATCTGTCGGTAAATTTAATCTTAAATTTTTACCGTCATCAGAGAACTATTGCTATAGGAATATTGAAAAAACAATAATATTCAAAACTTTCATATTATGTTATTATAGTCCAATAATCCAAAATTTTAATTTTAATTGTTAGTGCCGTATCTGTCAGTAAATTTAAACCTAAATTTTTACCGTCATCAGAGAACTATTGATATTGGAACAACAAGAAAGCAGTAATATTCATAACTCTCATATTATGTTATTCGACTGTGTTCCATCAAGTATTATAAAAATTAATGTCTATAAAAATACCTCCATATTATCAAATGCTATTCCAACATTACTAGGAAGATCGTTATTTGGCATATAAGGTATCTTAGCATAGCGTTGACTAAAATGAGTTAAAATTGTAAATTTAGCATTCATCTTTTTGCCAATGTTAATTGCTTGAGACATAGTTGAATGCCTTTTACGCCTAGCTTCAGATACTAATTGATCTTCCATTGTTGCTTCATGAATAAGAAGATTACTATTCTTTCCTAAAAAAAAAAACAAAATCAATTTTAATGTCATTTTATTTTAATAATATTAGAAATTAGTATACAAACCTAATTTTACTAATGAATCACAAGGCATTGTATCACCAGAATATGTTACTTTCCAACCATTTGTATGAATAAATGATACACCGAATGCATTAGGACAGTGATGTACTAATGTAGTTTCTATATCTGACATATTAGTTTGCTTTAATAAATCCTTAATTCTTATTTTTGTAGAAGATTCAAAGTCCTTAAAAATCATCCATGTAGAATTATTGAAATAAATGGTATTAATATTTTTCTAACATTAATTAAAAATTAATTAAAATTACCAAATCTAAGTTTGAAACAATTTGAAATTCTTCATTAAGTTCTGTAAATCTTCGGTGATAAAAATTTAACCATGTCATAATTTGTATTGGTGCTAGTAAATAAACAGGTTTGTCCTGTTTAAGTAAACCACTTTTTCGCATTTTTTGACGTACACTTAAAATACCAATTAGACCAATATGATGATCCGCATGTAAATGAGAAACATAAATGGCTTTTAAGTCGCTAATGACTTTTTCAGCACCCAATACATCAAAATGCCGAACTAATTGTCCATAAGTTCCTTCTCCAAGGTCTAATAATACACATTCATTCTCACTAAATTAAATTAAAATATTATATATTTTTACGAAGAAAATGAAAAAAAATTGTCTTACCCAGTATACATTAATATACCGCTGGTATTTCTCGTTTTACTTGGTATACATGAACCAGTACCAAGAAATGTAATTTTAGGGTATATATTACTATCTGTAGGAGTAGCTTTCAAAATATCTTCTTTCACTTGTGCTAACTTTTCTTTGAAACCTTCAACTCTAAATGTTTCTGCAATATACTCATCAATATCTAAGCTTAATGTACTTGTTCTGGAAATGATCAAATAGTTTTAAGTAATACTTTTGCAACACTTGATGGTAATAAATTGATATATTATTATAGTTACTTATCGCTTACTTGTCTATATCTTTTTTTGGCCTTAAATTAAATGTTAAATTTGTTTCTCCATTTATCAATAATGAATTCATATTTGTATTACCATCATTGACTTTTGCTTCTTGATCATTTTCAAAAACTATAAACAAATGTATCAAATCAATAACTATTCTTATAGTGATTTTAAATATATTTAATATTTATACGAAAACATATACATATTAAGTAAAATTAGAAATACATTTAAAAATGAAATAAGACTAAATAATATAAAACTGCATGAATTTACATTATTAATAAAACTATTTATTGTTTTATACTTTATACACTTAAATTATCAATTTATTCTTACAAGGGATTCCAGTGTCCTTCAATAATGGATAAATATCTTCATCCAACATATTCAGTTTATATTGTATTCTATGTATTGCAGTACTACCTAGGCATTTGTTTTCATTGTTTAATAATAAATGATAAGTTTCAGGAGGAAATAGTTTCATCCATGATTGATACCTAAAAATAAAATAAGTAATTTAATATTAATTTCACATTGTAGTATAAAAACAAAATATTAAATAAAAACTGTATTTCATTTTTTCAATTAATATCTAATAATACCTAGGATCATTTCGTATATCTTGAGGTGTGAAATGCACAACCATAAATGCAACATCATCTTTATTAATTACATCTTGTTGATGATTTGAAAAAATTGACGCATTCAACAATGAGTCTATATAATCTTCACTTGGACATTCAACCACTAAAATAAATTAAAATTATTGTAAATAAGTTAATCAAATTTAATGATGATATAAATTGGGATAATTATAAGTTACAAACTATATGATTTATAATAATATCAAATCAAAAAAAATATCATTAATAAAATATAATTAAAATAAAATAAGTATTCAAAATTAAGTAAATCAATTATTTCTATCTAAAGAACTATGAATACAAATTTAAATATGTTATTTATACCTTACCAATAAAAACAGGACCTGGATCATCAGGAGATGTAACATCACTTGATTTTACTACAGTTCCGTCCAGTAAAGTTATATCTTTACCAGATTTCAATTGACCCAATAATGGTCCTGGGGGAACATTATGTTTAACGCATTTATCCAAATCTAGTAATCCTGGCTTTGGTTTGAGACGGCATACATAAGACATGGCAACATTATTAACTTTATTCATAGAACTATCAGTAATAAATTTTTTTTCGTCTAAACACATTGGAAAATAAAATAAGTTTTATAATAAAATTAGTTATATAACATCAAGAGTATTAACTAACCAGTTCTAGGTTCAGAATTGCTTCTTTTACGTTTATTTTTTTCTTTTGTATTAGATTGAGATATATTTTCATAGTCATAATAATTTGTATCATCATCTTCTGATGAGATATCCATATTTTGTTGGGTTTGAGACATATTAGTATCAATTGAACTAAAAGTAAACATTAGCTTAATTACTTTTAAGGTTTACATTTATTAAGATATATTACTTTTCAGATTTCGATCGACATTCATTACTACGTTTATTTGATATTAATGGTACATAATAAACAACTATGCAATTATCTTCAAATGGTTTAAAAGGATCACTTTTACTGGCTGTAATTTTAAGATCACGTAATATCACAAATCTTTTTGTAGCAATAAACAATTCTTCCTGTGAAAAAAATCATTATATATACAATTAAAAGATACATTTAAATAAATTGTCTTGATAACTTAAAATTTTGAGCAGAAATACAAAACATTTAACACTTACAATAAAATATAGTTAAGCACGTCAAAAATAGTATTTTAAACATCCAAAAAATAATTTATGACATTCATTTGGAATAAATATAGAATAAAAATATAATAATCTTTTATGAAAAAATAAAAGTTATTCAAATTATTGATTTAAAAACGAATTATATACTTAAATAGTACAAAGTAATCTTACTATTCCTTGTGGTCCGTGCAGTTCAATTTTTGGCACACCAACATCCTGAACTGTTAATGCTAACCCTGGTAAACCACCAATGTTTAACCAATTTGAATGTGTTATAAATACATGTTCTAATTTTGATAATCTCATTTTGTGTTCATGGGCTAACCTTTGAGTCCCTTCTCCGCAGTTAAAAAGATATCTAAAAGGAAAATATATAAATAAATTGAATATTAAATACCTGAATCAGAGGTAATTAACCTAATAGGGAATGCAAGTCCCGGTAAAAATCTTTGAAGCTACAGACCTTAAGCAAAAATTATTATTTCAATAACTAATTTGATTATACACTTTAATATCATCAGAGCACATTATTTTAGTGTACGGCCAGGTGGATAAGGCCTCTTGACGTGAGTGAGGACCATTGATCTCAGGTAAAGAACCATTAAAACTATATATTAATTATATTATGTACTTAATAAAAACAGAATTTACCTAGAATGATCAGTAAATAAGTATAGGCATCTTGGAGCACCATTTGCCCCACTGCCAAGAACTTGAAATTTTACAATTCCCGGAGGAAATTTAGATTTCCCTTTGATTTTCATTCGATTTTGTTTAGCTAAAGGAGCAGTTTGTGAAACGTTTTTTGACATTTGTTTTGGTAATGTAACTTTAGTGTTGAAATTAAATAAGTGGCAACTACAGTCGACGAATTTAAAAATTATTCTATGAAATAACTTTGACGTCATGAATCAAAAGATTGAATTAAAACGCACAAAAATAACTTTGTGGGACAAAAGTTTAGAATTTGGAAATTAATTTTGCGGTTTAAAGTTTGACCCACGTTGCCCGACACTATAACTATATAACACAGCCACCACTCGCCGGCCAACGTTAAATAAAAATTAAAAACATGCAGTTTATCATTTTATCAAATTGGGGCGTGTCATGCGTGTGATGACCACAGAATAGATATCTATGGTGATCAGTGATAAGTTATAACTGATAAGCAGACCGAATTTTGTGAAGTTATTGTTGCCATTTGTCCGCGAAATTTGAAAATGTAATTTTGTACCCTTGTTATCGGGATAATGGTGGATAAAAGCTAATTGTTTTTCGAACAAGAGCCACTCCTGACCAAAATAAAAATGTTCCGCTTTCATCTCGAACTTTGATATACCTAATAATGTCAGACATATCGACTTTTAACATCTATGTAAATTTTATGAAGAGTTGTTCTATCGCTCCGTTGGTTTAAATTTAAAGATCATATAACTTAATTTTATCTTCAATACGTTATTTTAGAATTTTTACTTGGGCATTGAATGACTTACTTGGAATATTTTACACTTATACTCAGTTTTTATTTTACTTAAATATAGAAAATATTTTCGAAAAAGTTTTATGTGGAAAAACAATATTCAATACAAAGTGAAAACAAACCAGTATGTGGCGTTATCGAAATCCACTACCGAGACAACGAAAGCGATAAATTATATAATTCATAATTGATAATCAATTTACAACTAATATTAATTATAATGTACCTATAGGTTATAGTTATTTTGGGTGACTGTTTTTGCTTATAGGCGTAGCGCACATGTGCTCTTAACTTTAGTATATTTTTTGGCTTAGGCTACTCCATGAAGCTATGATTGGATCTTGAATTGACGAAGTTGTACAGGAAGGAAAGTTTAATGTAACTCTAAAGTTGTTCCTTTTCTATTTCTATCCATATAGCTTTGATAGTTTAGACATTGAACTCGGTGTATCGATATTTATGATGAACAAGTGCCGTTTCGCTTAACATTTCTATTTATTCTATTCAGATGATTCATGGTCGATAAAAAAAACTAGTTAGAGAAAGGAACATTGCGGATGAGTTTGTGTCTTATGTTTATTATATAATATGAGTATACATATGTAGAGAAAACCGCGTATTACTTCGAATTTTCTACATTCAAGAAGGGTTACCCCGAAACCACAGATATTCATAAACATAAACATAGGTAGTACATACTTTATGTATTATCTTTTTATTTAATTGAGTATTTAATATTTTACATCAATTTATGTTCAAAATCGTTTTTAAAATATATTACTTGTATGATTGCTTTTAAATACCTACATAGGTACATCTGCATATATTAATAGGTACATTATACATAATTGTTAATTATGTAGCATATAAATATATTATACAAATAATTCGACTTTAAAACATCCAATCTATAATAACAAGTACAATAGTACGAGGTATATGTAATTGTTTTGTATACCTACCTACTCATTATAATATAGTGTATATATATATATATATTAGTCATTATCCATTATCCATTAGCTCTCTTACCAGTTTCGATATGCGAAGCAACATACAAACGGTCTATGTTTTGGGTCTTTATTTTGTTTTTAGTTAAACAGTTAAATTTAGTTTTACGCTCACTGCATAAATACCTGTAGACATTAATATGTATTTTCCACTGTTCTGGAATCCGGACTAAGTGTCAATGGTCAACACATAACAACGATTTTAGTTTGTCAACACGTGATTTGTCACACTAATATTTTTCTTTTCTTAATTACACTTTTATAAAAAAAAAAATAAATAAAAAAAAATAGTAACTAGAACCATGTGCCAGACACAATTTTTTCCCCAGCTGTGTTCTTTAGTCACCAGTAGTCCAGGAGCACAACGGTAATAACTAATAAGCATATGCACGAGTATTGAGTGTATGACACGTATTATGAAATGTGTATAGAATAAATAATATAAAAGATGTTTTAATAAATATTACGACATTTAATATGCTATGTAATGTGTAAAACATTTTTATTCAAATTTCTGACGTATTTTTATACATATTCGTAACTTTAATATATGTTTTAGGTACTTAAGCGAATAATTAAATTTTTTTGTTCAACAATGACTCGTTTTACTTATTAAATTATTTTCGTACTTTAATCTCGATGATTAAGTACCAAACAGCATTATTCAGGAAGTCAGGAAAAAAATAACAATAATACTATTAAAAAGCAATATATTTATAACCATAAACTTATTCGTCAATCGAATTTGTTGAGCTGGTTCATAGTTCTATAGACAATAGTTCAAACGACTTGTAATGTCATTACTCATTATACATATTATGTCATTACTCACTAAGATAGTAAGATATAATAATGTGTATATCCAATTACCAATGTTGGTTTATTATTTGTTTATTAGAACTTGGTTAAAATTATGTGCATTAAACAATGAATACTTAATACATTTTCAAACCTCAATACTTTCATTTTAATTATTCTAAAAATGAAATTATAGTTATTGCGAACGAATAATTTAATTAAAAATATAATAGATAATATTATTATTTATACACTTATGGATATATCTTTAGATCAATAGAATAATATTCAATTTAACTTGAATTATATGTGTGTTTAATTTAAATATCGATATATTTATACTACTACCTACCAGATATTCTTAGTTCAAGCTTTTTATTTTTAGTTTATCCATTGGTTTTCGAAAGGAACATGAACATTGTTAAGATCGTTGTGCATGTGGCATGTGCATTAAGCGGATCTAATGGAATTTCATCAATCATCATTTTTAATTATACTTTGGGTTTTACTTTTTAATACTATAAAAAATAAACCAATTCAAGCGTATACAAATGAAAATAAAGTGTTTATAGTATTCATCACATTTATTGTTTACAAGCCTTGTTTGAGAAAGGAAAATTAAAATATAAATATATAATAATTATAAAACCATAAAACGTATATATTTTCTATTTTCGATAAGCATTGGCTGATTGGCTTTATAAATTAAAATTATTATATTTTTATACAATATAATATATATTTTATATAAAATAGAATTTATTATATCAGCGGTTCCCAACTTTTTTAGTTGTGTGGACTACCAATTTTGTAAAAAAAAAATCCTTGAGGCCCACTAAAAGTCAATAGCAGACCTATATATGTATATATTTACATCTAGTCACGTCAATTATTAGAATTAGAAGAATTAAAAACCAATTGTTTGTTGAATAAAATACTTTATTCAACAATTTAATGTGATTTTTGTCATACCTTGTCCCTCACGAGAGAGCCAATATCTGAGTTAAAACTAGATAGTTTTAGCCTTAAGTCTTTCTCAACATTCAGTTTCTTCCTACATTTATTAAAAAAAAAAAAAATTAAAGTAGAAAAATCTCGTTCACACTGATAGGTTACCGAAAAACCCATCAAGTCTCTAGGTATATAATAAAAACATATAATAATATTATTTTAATTATATTATTTTAGTAATATTAATATTATATGGTTATGGTCCACGGCCCAGTTCCACGCTACCCTTGGCCCATGGGTTGGCAACCGCTGTAGAATATTATACATTTATATTACTACTATTACGCATATCACTTATTTATTATGCGAAGTCACACGAGGCTTGTTACTTTATTTTTTATGGTTCATACTTAACCCGTTAACCGAAAATAACTACGCATACTAACTATTAATATAGTATCTGCGGTTATAAAAAATATATACTGGTTGTAGGTACCATTTGTAAATCATATCATCATGACTAAATATTCACGCTATTCGATACGGTGTAATCATTTATTAACGAACGAGATTATAAATAACGTATACAATTTTATTTTACTAGTTAACGAAATAAAAATTTAATTATCAAATACATAATATTCAAATTATACATTTACTTTATAAACATTGATCATAATGATTAATTATTTTTACTATTCTAGTATTCTACAGTACCATCTGATATTTCAAAATCTTTACCATTATTATAATGTGAACTTTTTTACGACTATTACACTTAGCTGATATGAATTCACTGGTACGGCTCTTTTTGGGTTATACAGTGATCACCTGTAAGCTATAATTAATGTATACCCGAACAAAATATGGGTAGTGTAACCAGTGGAATCAGTAGATAATATTGATTTAAAATACCTAGTAGCCTTATAGGAAATTACATATAATCAATATACCAATGGAAAAAATGTGTTTTTAAAATAAATAATGTTTTTTAAAAAATATGACTTAAAAATAAAATCCTAAATAACACACCATGTATTGTGTATTTATCAAATTGTATAATATAATTATTTTTGACATAGTTTTATTTGAACAACCTACTATAACAATAAATTAACAATGAAATATATAAATTACTTTTACTGTATTAATTATATCATGAGGTTATTATTTTATTTATTTAAAAAATAACTGTTTTGACGAGAAGTAATTATGAAAAAATTAGTATGCCTCTAAAAATGTTGAAGTCGTTTATAAATTATAAGATCCCATTACTGAAATTACCGGACGTTTCGTGTTACACAAAATAATACATGCTTTCAAAATAAACAATTTTTCACAGTATTACATATCGGCACAACAATAAAAAAAATATGTATGAAAAAATTAGCATATTTAATTTAAGTTGGCTAAATATAAAATGTAGTTAAAAAATAATTCGAAGGAGAATAAATATACATTTGATTACCTAATGTTTGATTTTTTGTTATATAGACCATTTTTTTAAAAATTGAATGAACCTTTGCCAATAAAGCATTAAGGCTTGACAATTATTTATAAGACATCGATAGTTTGCATATGATAAAAATATTTTATAGCTGATACAGTAGATAACAATAATAATGAAGATTGAATATAAAAATAATTAATTAATGGTTTAATGTATAGTACTGATGTATTTAATGTATGGTATAGGTACAGAGATATCGCTCGTGTGTTTATGGAAGGTTAATTTTATTTATGATGATTGACGGGGGTAAAAAGCTGATTAATAATTAGTGTGAAATTTAGAAAGAATTTCCAATGATTCTACTACCGCAATATTTTTATTATTATTTTCAGAGCCAGAAAGGGCATATTGTACGTAAAAGGCGAGCTTAGTATTAAGATTTAAATTTATATTTAAAGCATATTTTTTGGGGGGTTTTGTGGAATGCGATGGATACTGGATTGATATATTAAGTGGAGAGAGTTAAATTACAGAGTTTAAACTTTGAATTGAAAATATTTTCAAAGCTACCTCTCATAACTCATTAGATCATATTTAAGAAGCTTAATAAAATAATAACTTAAATGGTTTATCACGCAAGGAATCTGGGAACCCAACACAATAAACACCAGAAAATGTATTAATTTAACTAATTAAATTTTATATATTCTGTTTCAATACACACTTAAATAATTATTTATATATTGTCATCATAAAGAAAACTATAGGCTGAACCATCTAAGTCATGTTCTAGTATAATGTCAGAAATCCAATATACTATCTACTCAAAAGATACGTAAGTACAGCTGCACTAGTTTACATTGAAACAATTAATACATTTACCGTTTATATTATCACATTGTGATCTATAGTTGAAGCCGAATAAGATATGAACCTCTGTTCAGTGATAGGTTTAGACTGTTTAGGTATAACAATCGTATTAAGGTAACAATTTGAACGGTTATGCTTACTAATTATAATACTGGCTTGTTAACTGAATAAAGAGGACGACTAATTTAGCTCGATAAGATGATAATGTATCAAATTTCTATCCTGACTTACAGACTTACATTTTCAAAAATGTGACTGGACAGTGACAGGATTAATATGATCTCGTGCTAAAACCTCTGATACATGTGGGTTGGATGAGTGCTTACTACACCAACTTGCAGTGTTGGCTCAATACCGGAGTAAACGCGTACAGATATTCAGGTGGCCACTGGCCAGTAGTATTTTTCCTCTCGGTCGTAAATTAGACTGAGGTAGTGAGGTCTGATCCCTCCTATGGAGATTGTTTGGTAGATGGTAGAACACATCGATAATACATTTTCTACGGCTTCGTATATTAATTTGTTTTGTACTTTTGTGACAGATTATTCAAAAGCTGATTTTGAACCACTAAGCCTTATAATTTCCATTATAATAGTCGGGCAATAAAAATGTAATTTATTGACAGAGTTGAGAGTATATTATTGTGTAAGAACACACATAATTTCCAAACTTATATTTATCACATGTATAGGAACTGTACATGAAGTTCTCATTGATTTAAAACCACTAAAACCAAAAAAGGTCAACATTCAACAGTAAATTTAATATAATATTAACATGATATTAATAAATGTATTTATATTTATGTTTAAATTTTTTCAGTAGGCTTTTTTTTCGAATATTTTCATTTCGTGGACATTTTTTTTACGATTTTTATTTTAAAATGATATTAGAAGAAAAAAAACAATTGAAAAATTAAGTTTGTTAGACTATTATTACTAGTTTATTTTAATTCAGTAAATTTATCAATCTTCTTTACCTCGATAATACAATAAATGATAAAAACATAGGTATAAAAAACTTACCAATATTAGTACGGGAACAGATACGGTTGCCAATTATAATCTTTGGCAGTACGTACTTGCATCCGATTTTTGGGCGCGTAGGTAAAGTACTATAATTATATATTATTCGTATAATATACGATCGGCTAGATTACATTCAGTCTCGAATGTATGAACGGTGATTATCAGATTATTCGGAAATAATACATACATATTATTATAATGCCGAGATTGTACGTATCAATGTATCATAATGTATTTAGTATATTAAAGTCGATAAAAGTAGTGTGATTCAAAGGATTTATATATTATACGTTCGCCGATTTAGCTGAACATCTGGAATTTCACAGGCCTCATTTTTGTACAGCATGTTAGTTATACATATGTAAAATTGTTTTATTTTTATTTATTGACAAGTACAATTATTGGGTTTTCCCATTTAAAAAATACTCTTTCCCGCCGTCCTCCCAGAAAAAAAAATTCCTGTAGATAACAATGCTAAATGGCAACGAAAATTAACTAATCAAGGGTTAACCATATAATAGATTATATTCATATAATTTGTGATTTACCCATAGAGTAATTTTAATTAAATATTTAGTCCATGGGCTTAACCGATCCCGATTCTTAGTTGGTTGATTAATTTACCGGACCTAAAATCAATGATTAGTAGGCTTTTTACTAAGTGACAACGACAACGTACAAATTTCTATCTTGCATCGTTACCCATAGATTAACACTTCAACATATTAATTAACCATGGTAAAAATGGCCCTTGTACAAAAACAATTACATTAATCTATGTATATTATTGTACATCAGTCAAATTATTCGTGTAAAAACAGATACATTTTTATCTGTTATGTTTTATATCTAAGATTTTGTCTTATATTTTTATTTTAAAATTTCTACTTTGTTAAATTTAAAATATAATTTTTTTATAAAATTCATCAACGTTCAATGATAATCACCTATTCAAAAATTAAAGGTTAGTTTACTTATAGTTATAAGCTGTTTCTTTTCGGTAGAATTATGAACTATAGAATAGCGTTTCCCAAAGTGTGTTCCGCGGAACCTTAGGGTTTCGTGGGACAATGTCAAGGGTTCCACCAGATGTATATCGTATATGATTATTGAGAAAATTATTTTAAATTATATTTGGAAAAAATTTTGTTAAAAAATTGGAGTTGAGTTGGAATTGAATACATTGGGGTTCCACGAAACACAAACTATTTTTTATGGATGCCGTTTCCGATAAAGTTTGGGAACCGCTGCTATAGAAGACATAACAATAAAAAAAAACTGGAATAAAATTAATATATTGTCAGAACCTATGTAAGAATTTTGTGTGATTTTTTTGTAATTGATGAGGTAATAAAAAAATAGTCAACTGTTATTAATAATCGAAGTGATTTGTGAGATCGACAAAAGAAGGGTTACAACTAATATAATAATATTAAAGGCAATAAAAAATCATATCAGACACAAAAATTACAACGAATTTATCCTCTTAAAACACAGAATACTGATGTATAACAAAATGAATGTTATAAGTCATTGTTAACTTTTTTACAAAAACCATTTCCGAAAAAGTATTTTTATAAATATATAATATATTCAACTGTAGTTTTCATTGTATCTTGTGAAATATCTCGTGAAATAATATATAAAAAAATAAATAAATATATTTTATGATTTCATTAAGATGTTATTTTACTTATTAATATAAACATTATACATGCATTGTGACAAGCCACGAACTACTGTATATACATACATTTAATTTAATACATAGATATTAACCTGTTTGCAAGAAATACTATAAAATTAAATTATATACAATTATTATGCGCTTAAGATAATACGTTCATCTTCATCATGATCAGTTATTCATATAAATTTTCATTTAAATATTATTATCTGTAGAATTGAGATTTTATAGCACTTAAAAAATGAATATGCGCTAACCTTAAAATCACTAAAAATGCGCTAAAAATATGCAATATAACATAATACAACGAAATATAAAAAAAGACATATTAATTCATATTACTATATTAATACAGTGTACACTAGCTGTATTGTACATAAATTACTGTACCGTAAATGACAAAAATTCCACCAAAATCGGTATCCGTGTGGTCTTATTTATTTTTAAAATTAGAAAAAAAATAAAAAACACATTTATTGAAATAAATATGAACCATTTGATTAAAAATATACAAGTAAAATGCAAAAATATTCTAAAAAGTCCGGAAATAGTACTCAAAATCGCAAAATAAAAATTCTTTATTTCAGTTTTCTTAGTCATGAAACAAATTTCAAGCTCACTCTGTTATTTTTTGAGCATTTTATAATAAATAGGAAAATGCAATAAAATTCCAACCCTGGTTTTATTACCTTCTAGGAAAAGTTCTTACGTTTACTACATATATTATAATATTTAGTTGTATAGGTAGGTACTTATACTATCAATTACCATAGAAACTTCTTCGGCTATTCACACCATTATACATGGAAATGAAAGTCTAATAAGATTATTTTCATTTATTTAATGATGATAAAAACTAAATAGTTTGGGTAATAAAGTTACCTACTATTGGTATTTTCTGAATGGAGAAAGTGTGGCCGAAGAAAACAGTATTTTTTTTATAATATGCAATAGTTACTTTAAACAGTCGTAATTTATTAACGTCCTATGTCTTAATAAAAAGTAACACTATATTGTTTACTATTATGTTTACACATAAACATTTAGATGTAAATATATTATAATAAATGATCAACCCAGGGCCGGATTTATATAGGCTTAGGCGATTTAGATGAATTTAGATTCTGTGCAAATTTGTCGTGGTCTTAAAGAAATAAGCCAGATGTACAATAATAATAATGTTCATACAAATATAAGATCATAAGATGCCTCCAGGCTACAGCAGACTTCTCACCTTTGAATCCAGTATCATACGCAATAATAACAAGAACTTAATGTTTTTGCGAGGATACATTGTGTCTTTACCAATATACCAAATAAAATTCGACGATAATCAACACCCGTCATAAGCTAAAATAAAGATTATTAGCAAATTATAATTAATTAACGTACTGTTGAACTATCTCATGTGTATAATGAGATATTAAATATTAAATTTTATTATAATTTGTTACTCGTTTAGGTTCAGTGATGAAATCTTAATGATCTTATCAACTTCTAATAATACAGTCGTGCTCACTGTACATGCACAATCAAATAAAATTTAATTTAAATAGGTTGTAAAAAAAAAAACACAATTTACTATTGAAATTTAATAATCGTAATTATGATACATAAATTCCAGTAGCTCAAAATATGATAATAAAACAGCATGGATATTATGCTGCGTTCATTTTAAATTTCATAGAAAATTTAAGTAATAACTTGGTCCATGTAGAGAAAGTCTGTAAGTAATTGTATCATGGAAATGTAGTAATAACTAATATAGGTATGTCTTGTTAATTCATTTTATATAAATCTATAAAATAGTTACTATTCTAGATTCTGATCGAAGCGAAAAATGTATTTATTCTTAGTGCTTATTGAATAATCTGTAATAACTATAAACAATGTTTTTATACTAAAATTAAAATATTTTTCTTATTACCTACATTTGAAATGAAATAACAAGTAATAATGTACCGACAGACTGTATTATAATAGTACACATAGTACATATATATTGAGATAAAGATACCTATCTGGTAATTCTCCACTGTCGCACGTTTGTGCATTACTAATTATTACTATATAATTATTACTGTGTAAGACTACTTTATTACTAATTGAAAATTAACATTAAGTAAACAGTTGCCGGGATATTGGGGATATAGAATTTCGAATTATTGAAGAGGAAATCTTTAAACTAGAAAGCAATAATATCCACCTAAAAACTGGTTTAAATCAAGTTTAATTGACTATATACATCTTTATATTGTGTAGGTAATGTAAATTAAATTACAAAATATACTAAATGTCACAGGTATTAAAAAAATCGTTAATTTTACCGGTCCTTAGAATTTCTTTGGCACAACATTAGGCAAAAGAACCCAAGTATATTATACTATTCAGCTAAAGTCTATTTTCATTAAATATTACTATTAATAATGTTAATTTTGTTGATAATTTTATACTAAATAAAACAATATGTTTATAATTTCATACATTTATAATATAAGAATAATAGTTGCATTATCCAAACATTCCAAACATTCAATTTAAATGTTTTGTCATCATATTGATATGCAATGAAAAAAGCGATACATTCAAACATATCAGTTTACATACTGAATATCTAACATGAAATTATAATATTTTAAAATTTTAAAACAATTTTAAACATAGAAATAATGTATTATGTATCTATGATTTTGAATTATCCGATTTAATGTGTTTTTCGATAGTATGTTATTATTGTTACTGTTAACAATTTTATGTATTTTAAATCTTGATGTCTTATTATTGTAAAATTGTAGAATACTTTTTACAAGTTACAACTGTTATACAACTATAAAATTTATATAGTTGATTCATTACCTATAAATTATAATTGGGCTGACGTTTATAGAAGAAAATATAAAATAGGTATATTTGAAAATCATTATAATAATATATATTATTGTACATAGGTACTTACATAATTAAATTGATTTTTTTTTTTAATGACTTAATCCCCGAAACCATTAAATGGTATATTTTATTATTTAGTTGATTGAGTAGGTACCTAAGTACTTATAATAATGTATGTTGCTGATGCATTTTGGAGTATTTGTTATTTTATACAGGTACTATATATAATGACGTGCAATTATAATGTAAGTAGTCACTAAGTAAATTATATTTTTAATAATTAATATTTTATACGGATTTTATCTGTTATTTTGTTTACATTTATCTATGTTTAACAACATTTCAAACATTTAACGGTATTTTTTACATCGAATTTCATTTGGGCTGTTGTCTATATATGATACATCAAGTTAAATGTAAACATAGTCAACATGTGTACTTCTGTTTATATCGTCGTTTATAGTTTACTACAAATTATATCTGAAGTGCATTTACCATACAACATACGGATTAATGTATTAAACGTGAAACGTGTTTTACTGTACTACAAAACATAATTGGTTTTGAAAATATTTTTATGCTGTACAGTGTACAAGATTACATTATTACAAGTAAGATGATAAGAGGAAGTCGATCAAAAAAAAACAAGAGCGAAGTCTCGACATCGATGGAGTAATAGGATCGTTAAAGATATGACACTGACGAGAGAAGAAAATGAAGAATAACTAGCGAGCGATAGTGGATGGAAGTATTTGGTCGACAGAAATGAAACAAAATGGTTTGTAGATAACCAAGAAGATGTTCACTCAAGTAATATAATATTCAGAGGCGGACTGAGGTGAAAAATCGGACCAGGTGATCATAAATACAAAGGCTTCTTATTAGACCAGCCTCATACCAGTTCTTACCAGCCCTCATAGATCTAATGATAGGACCGTTGGCATATTAAGGGGGAAGGGGGATCATTATTTTGTTTTAGTATTTTTGGTTTAATATAAATATAAATGTCTAAATTTCATGGAAAATAATAAATACCTACACGTATATTACTATAATAATAGTGAACCCTATAAAGTTAGCTGTATACATTTGTATTATGTTGAGTAAATTTCTATAATTAGTAAAATGAATAGTATGGGACATGAGTATCTCAATTATGCGGCTATGTTATATTTTATAAATATTCCAGATGTGTGATGTACTGATACAAGAGCTCATTATATGTCCAAGAGCCTTAACGGTATAAATGGTCCAGGGAGTGATCGCCCTCCCGCCCACCGGATCAGTCCGCCCCTGATAATATCATATTTAGGATATGTCAATAATTTTCGTTTTATGATTTTTATCAACTCGTAAATTTACGAACAACTGCATGGAACAAAATACCGCGGATATACGTATATAATTTTTTCCTATGGCAAAAAATTAATTCAAAATTTACAATTGTATCATCTAGACATTCTAGACACATAAATACATAATCGCACTAGGGTTTTGAAGAGGCCTCGTAATGAGTTCATGCAGTTATAGCATGGTTCGGAGTACTTGGGATTAACGTACAAAAATCGAATTTTTTGTTATCTTAAGTTTACACATGTTAGATTTATCCGTCATTTGTGTCTGGAAACCGGAGTGTTCAATTTTCTTCTCGAACCGAGATATACTCGTATGTGTATTGTGTTTGTGTATACAACACTATGTCACTATACTATAGTAATGGCAGGTATACGCACACCTTGTCGGATTAACTTAAAAGGTGAGGTCAGATGACGGACGCTATTGGAATTCGGAATGGGTTCTTTTTTGGATAAAATTAATGATTGAAAATTACTAACACAAGCGAGAAAAAAAATTTGTTCTACACGATAAAATTATCTGCGACGAACCGATGAATAGTAAAAAAAAAAAATTGTCATCGCCCATCGGACATGATATTATAATTTGCAAATGTGTGTCCAATGATGGTCGAGTTCAAGGCAAAGCGTATAGCTGTAGATATAGGTACGAGAACATGTGCATATCGAGATCGCTCTCATCGTGCTCTACTAATTGGGAGTCGAAACCGCAAGATACGGCTACCTGCACGGCCCGATGGCAGGCGCAGTGGTGTTGCAGTAACCGCGCCGCCGGCGTGTACGTATACTCACGGATGATACCACCTATATGCCATAGAGTAACGTTTCTTAAACTGTGTTGTACGGAATTTCGGGGTTCTGTGGAGATTATTTCAGAGTTCCTTGAAATTTAAATGCTTTTTTTTTTTCAAAATTTTCAAGAAAATGTTTTTCAAAAAAATCTTAACTAAAGATTAGTATTAGTTAATTGGGAAGAATATGTTTATATTATAAAAAAAATATGTAAACTAAAATGAAATAATGTGTACGGTATAGTCCAGCGTTTCTTAACTATGTTCTCGAAACCCTGATTTATTGTTCATGAAAAATTTAGATCAATGCCAATAGTAGAATTCAAGTAATTCAAGTATAAGTCCTGTTTGAATGTTATTTAAAATATTTTTAGAATTAAATATAGTATACACGTGGTTATTATTTTAATTTTAATTTTAATTTTAACATAAATCAAAAATAAAGGTCCCGTGAATAAAAAAGTTTAAGAAACGTTGTCATAGAGGAGCCACGGCGGTGGTAGTATCGGTGGGTAGTGTATGAAGTATGAATAATACACGCAGTAGCGATATAGTATAGTGGTCGCCGGATCACGGTATAAGCGCCCCGACGATGGTGGTAGTGGTGGTCGTAGCTCGTAGAACACCGCAGCACGATCGTGTCTTCGACACTGCACATCCGCATCACCATCGTCGTCACATCCGCACCACCGCCGCCGCCATCACACCGTCCAACACCGCCGACAGAGACGACACAGGCGCGGTGGTGGTATAGTAAATCGTAGAAGGCAGGCAACAGCAATAGTAGTGCTCTCTGCGTGTACACGGTTCAGCGACGTTACTGTACACAGTATACACGACACATATATGCATATATACGATACACACACGTATATACATAACATCACACACTCGCATATATACGACACACACACTCATATACACGACACACACACTCGCATGCACGGCGCATAATAACACAAACATGCACCGGGTCCGTCGCGGAATCCTGTGCGATAGGTGTCCGCGGCGGCGGGGCGATACCTCCTCGCGTCTCTCCACTACCACCCGTCGTCACGGTTCGTAATAAATAAAACAAAATAGTCCGGCCGCCGCTCAGTTCCGCTGTTGCACTCTACGCGAGCGTTGGTGTTTTTCTCGCTGCTCTCCGTACCGCTGTCCGTGGTCGTCGTCGTCGTAAGTCTCTGCAGTCCGTCCGCGTCCGTCCGTCGTCGTGCGCCGCGTGCTCGTCCGTGCACCGTAAACTTTAAACACTCGCAGCCATCGTTCATCAATATATACTTCATCGAACACACCGGTACGTATATTATAATAATAATACACACACACACACGCACCTATTTTTTCCACCATAACTTCATTACGCGCGCCGCCACCGCCGGTCCGTTGCAGCCGAGTTCGGTCGTCTTGTACCGTTATGCCATCGTGTGTTATACTATACTCGCGCTGATGTGCCAACTGCAGCACACCACATACACGTCATTATATTTCCTGCACGACTGTATATAATTGATGCGAACGTTGGATGTGCGAGACATCAAACTGCAATTACTATTATTATTTGACGAGTTAATAATATTATTGTACGTACAACCCTGATAAAATAAAAAACACGTCCACAGTTAAGCCACCGTTGAATCCGTTCTGTATAAACCGACTAATTTAAAAAAAAAAAAAAACGTGTACACTTAAGCTTATAATATACTCCACCACCTAGAGTATATCTATATACTATTCCTGTTCAGTTATCGCAAACACCCACCCACATGGCGATAAAAATGATTAACCTCTAGACTCACTGCTGGCTACCCGTAGTCTGTACCCGAAGTATTTCTTAGTTTTTCCGTCATCAGGGGGTGAGCGGTGGAGTAGGTGTGGTGTTGTCGTTTTTTCGGTTCCTAGCCGGCTTTTGTACACCCCGGCGTGGACGCGTGTGCTCTCGTGAAAATCGATTTCCACCGCGGGAACGCGCGCGCGTACTCCACATAATATCATATATATCGGTACCGGAGGCGTTTTGTACCATTGCACCGCTACGATAATAATATTACACCAAAATACGTCCCCGTCGGCTGCCGCGCGCGCACGCACCGTGTTCTGTGGGGAAATAACGTTGATCTCGGGGTGCGTGCGAGGGTGGCGTGTCAGCTGCTGCTACGACCCTTGAAACCGTGGACCCGGCACGTAGTCTGCAGTACCTACGTCTAGAATATTATAATAATATCTTGTCGTAATCGCGTCCCGTTTCGATCCCCCCTCGCGGGCGATTTAATGATTGTTATTTCGTCGTCTGCGCTGCACCGTTCAACGTAGTGTTGATTGCCGATATATTTTGATCGCGACGACGTTTATTATAATATATTACTTAATATGTTCCTCCTCGATTTTTACGACTGTATTTTTTCGCTATAAATAAATACTAACATCCTGAGAACACATTGCCCTATCGTTACGAGGGGTGTTCAATCGATCGACCCTTCTATCAGCCCCTAGTCTCGAATACGCCACTGCGAATTGGTCAACATTTTTAGGGTTGCGAACGTTTTAATAAATATCGATCGATAGAGTTACAAAGAGTTACAATGTTTTTAAATTCTCTGACCACTCTTAACACAAAAAAAAAGAAAAGATAAAAATAATAATAACAAGAAACGTCTAATTGCGGATGAAGTGATAGGTTAAGTCCAAGACTTATATAATAGGTACTTTATTCCAGTGTGAGTAGCGAGTGCACGCTTTAGAATGTATGCTCACTATATGTTTCCTAAAACCATAAACCATATACGTTGTTTTACATGTAGTCTATAAGCACATACAATTCTGAGCACTTGTAAATAGTTAAATAATAAAAGTAGTTCAAGACGTATAGTATACCCTTAGATTCCATGTATTAAATTGAGTTATCAAGTAGTAATCCAAACTTGACTTAAAACTTTGAGTTCTTGAATGCGTATAACTTAAAAACATATTTGAGTTTATTTGTATTCAAGTTTCGTTGCATCGTGATAACAAAACAAAGTCAAACGAAATAATAACTAAGCACTGATTCTCTGTATTCTTTCTTTTAATCAAAATACAAAGTGCCATTTTTCATCTTCTTTATTATCGATTTTTTAAAAAAATGTAATTATGCAGGACTTTGCATGATTGTGTGCACTGGTTGCGTGCAAATATATTACGCGACTACATATTAGGCTACCTATTATAAAATGTCAAATTTGATGTCTAAAGATGATTATAATATTTATACTACAACGTAATTACCTAGGTAACATATATTTCATTATTATTTATAGTGCAAGCAATGTGATCTGTCGGTTTTATTATTTTTTTATTATTCTGTTTATGTCATGTGAACTTTACAATCGATTTTATTTTGTTTTTAAATAGCTATAGTGATATAAATTTTAATATTCTTGTACACACGTATCGTATTTATATACAATATAATGTTCTATAAAAACAACATAAGGTATATAACATTTAAATCGCAAAGGTTAATAGCTTATTAAAAAGGAATAATCGGTTCGATAGAATTCCCAACTAATCATAATATTATTTTATTATCGCATCCAGACTTTTGATAAATTATATTCGTACTTCATAAAATCATAAAACCATGACCTTTGATGACTGATGAAGGTTTCTCCATGCACTGTTCTAGTTTTATATTAAATTTATCTTTATTACACGTTACACATATATTGTTTCTTTATTGGTTAGCTACATATATGTATAAGTATATGTATCAATTGTTACTCGCTAAAATTGTATAGCGTTGAACTTTGGATGTCAAAATATTTCAACACATTTTTAAAACTATATATTTGAAATATAATCACGAATGAAGTGTAATAGAAACAAATTGAATGATCATATAATATTACGTATAGGTACGTTTATCTGGTTGAGAAATAATTATTAGTGTGTGCGTATTTTAAAATCTATTTAAAATGTACATCTCTGGTATATTTATATAAATGTATTTAAATTTAAATTCAAGGTTATCGACAAACTACAATATTATATTATAAAAATATATTTATAATATGTTGAGTTACATTACGATTCATAATTTTTAGATTCTGAACGGAGTGATGGAATCTATTTCGTTATAAGTACCTTAGTACCACCTATACTTATACTGATGATAATTTTAATTACAAAGTATATTTATCCAATCCATTATGTACCTAGATGCACTTTTATTGTTATGATCAGGTCGATAGTGATTAATAATACATAATGGTCGCCTGTTGATACACTGTTATGGTGTGCTCGTTATCCATAATAAAAGAATACCTGTACCTAAACATGTATTGAATAGATTATAGACTGCATGAAGGCTTCATTATAGGTGACAGAAAGCAATGGAAATGATGTGCTTGTTAAAAGTGTTACGGTTTATAGCATTGTTTCGCGCAAGGTTAAACACAATCAATTTGATTTTTCAGTTGGATACTGAAAAGGAAAACACGTGAAGATAAAATAATTTTAATAAATAATTGAATTTCACTATATATTCATTTAGTAATTTAGTAACAAAATAAACAAATTATATACAAATACTAATCTACTTGGCATTATATAAAATAAAAATATATTATTTAAACTTTAAAACTCTTTTAACGTAGGTATAAAAATTTTTCTTTATAATACGATTATGGGGATATTTATTCAACATTCACATTATTCATGAAACGTTGATTGATGCATATTGAAGAACTTAAATTGTCTCAAATTTCAGTTATCCCAATATTTTTCATTATTGTTATTTTTATTCGATTTCAAGATTAATTATTAAGTGAAATAATTATTTCAAAAAAAAAAAAAACAAAAAAAAAAACGGATGGGCCTCGCTTTGCTGTACAGTTGGGGGTGGAATGCACCTCGTTTATAGGATAGGTCATTATTACAATGGATTTATTAAATTTGAATGCTATGATAGATATCATTGTATACGAATAACGATTCTGAATGGAGTTAATATGTTTGTCTAAAATGTGTATATAATAATAGTCTTTTACATATAAATTGAATTATAATGCAATTTCGTAAAAATTTAAATTTCAAACAGTTATAAATTTTTTTCTTTTAAGTCCGGTAGACATTTTTTTATATATTTTTGAAGATTAGCTTATAGACAACCTAGTGTTAAAATTTTGAACCTTAAGTATAAACAGAAAAAATTTTATGAATATTTAACTACAACATACTTGCAAATTATCGCGATTTTAATATATTTTATACAAATTTGAACTTTATGGGCTTATAAAAAAAATTTGAGTGAAACCATCTCCGACTATTTTTAGTGACAATAAGTTAAGCTTATTATAAACCTTGTATTAAATTTTTGAGAGTTTTCGGTCAGCCAATTAAATTTTATAGATGGTTAAAAAAAAAAAAATTTTACAAAATTCGAAAATTTAAATTGTCTATAAATAAGTCAAAATATGACAATATACAAATACTTTGTATACAAATATAGTATACAAATACTTTAAAAACTTAACTATGTATAGACAACATCAGTATAAAGATTTGATGAAAATTTCAAGTTGTTGCGGGTTTTCGTTTTTGAGTTAGAGCATTTTAAAAAAATTTATTTTGTAAAAACGTGATTTTGCGTAAAATTTCCCGTTTTTTCGTAATTTTTTATTGTTTTTTTCAATTTTTTAAAAAAGTATTGAAAAAGTTGGATTTTTGTCTTGCCCAAGTACCATCTACATTCACTTTCCTTTCAGAATAGCTGCTGTTTAAGAAAATTGAAGCATTTTTACTATCAAAAAAGGTGTTCTTAGACACAAAAAAAAAAAAAAAAACACATCATTGTAAAACCAATAGATTCCATCACTTCGTTCAGAATCTAAAATGTAATATTTAGTATTATTAGTATTATACATATAATATGATTAGATAATAAACAGTAAAAACATGACACATGAATTTATGGTAAATTATAAATAATGATTCAATAATATTATTGATTATATACGTGGTCAGTAGTTTTAGTTTCATGACAGGCCTTAAAAATATCGTATTCATTATATATCGTATGTATTGTAGTTCATCCATGTCTTTAATAAATGATAAAATATGCTAGTTATAACATTTTTTTATGATATTAACGAAAAATATATAAAAATTCTTTTGAATTGCATTTTATTAATACGAAAAATACTTATACTAACTTAAATGGTCAGTAAACTTTGTTTGAATCTGAATGAATTCTTTTGTAAATGATAATACAATACCTCCCACGTCATATTTTTTTTATTAATATCATGGCAGACTTTAATATTCCCTCTTATAATTTAGAATTTTTTGGCGCCCGTGCGTACGTATTTAGTACACACGTGGATCTATCAATGTATATTTTTGTATTGTTATTTTTAAAAACACAATATCATCATAATAATATGATTTTTTCAGAGTAATTTATAATCATGAACGGATTCAACAATCATGAAAACAATGAAGGAGGCAATAAGCTTTCGGTTTCACCATGCAGTTGCTGGACAATTGGTTTGGTCAATGTTAATTCTAAACGTTATCTAACGGCCGAGACATTTGGGTTCAAGATCAACGCTAATGGCGCGTCGTTGAAAAAGAAGCAATTATGGACTTTGGAACCTAGCACTAGTAGTTCGTTGTTAAGCGACGGTCCCACCACAACGATCAGACTGCGGTCGCATTTGGACAAGTACTTGGCCGTAGACACTTTCGGAAATGTGACTTGTGAGGGTGATGATCCTACCGATCCAGGAACAGTGTTTCAAGTTTCCGTTACCGACGGCGCCTCTGGTAGCTGGGCATTGAAGAACGTCGTACGTGGCTACTACTTGGGCGCATCCTCAGACAATCTGAAATGCACGGCCAAAGCAGCGGGGTCCAGCGAACTATGGTTGGTTCATTTGGCCGCCAGACCTCAAGTAAGTCATTGCAAGTTCTGATCGTATTTTTACTATTATGTTGATAATATATGATGTAAAGTTTACATGCCATTTTTTCGTGTTATATTTCTTATACAAGCTAATACTGTATAAAACACTATATATAGGTGAACCTGAGATCTGTCGGGCGAAAACGTTTTGCTCATTTGTCCGAAAACTTGGATGAAATCCATGTCGATGCAAACATACCATGGGGTGAAGACACACTTTTTACATTAGAACTGAGACCCGACGATGATTTTAAATACGCTATACACACGTGCAACAATAAGTATTTATCTAGGGACGGGAAATTAATAGACACGTGTACGAGCAATTGTTTGTTCTCGCTCGAATACCATTCGGCTGGATCGTTAGCTCTGAGGGATAAAGCTGGTGGTTATTTATCTCCAATCGGTTCTAAAGCACTTCTGAAGACACGATCGCAGTCAGTTACCAAAGATGAGTTGTTCACCCTTGAAGATTCTTTGCCACAAGCAAGTTTCATTGCTGCTCTCAATTCGAAATATGTATCAGTCAAACAAGGTCAGTGTAGTAATCGATTTCTATGGTAAAGACATTTTTTCTGTTTTTATCTAACCGAAGCAACGACGTTTTGTTGAGAACCGAATTCAACTTTTGCAGTAATAAATATAATTACTTAATTTTTGTTTTAAAACATTAGGTTTTAAATGTATTTGGTATCAAAATTTAATTATATCAAGTTTTGTTACTCGACCGTAAACGATTTTTAGAAACCATTGAATTTTCATCTTATTTTTCAAAATCATAAATAATGAAATAACAATACGCAGTTATTTTCATTGGTTTATAATTTAGATACTTATTTAATAAACAGTTATCCTGCCATTATTCTTTTTTGTTTCGATATTATTGTTTCTAAAGTATCGTTTCACTATTCCCATTATGTTATTATGTTAAGCCTGTACATTTTTTAGGTACTAGGTACTTATAAAAACAATATAGGACGTAGATGCTATGGGTAACGTGTTGAAGCACTGCGAAAGTCACTTAAATAAAACATTTTGTGTTGCCGTAAATTTATGAAAAAAGCTAAGTCAATTTTCTCCATAAATAATTATCGAAGTAAACCATGCACTTGGTTTCAAGTATTTATATTTATTGCTATATTTTCAAAATTAATATAATATATTGAATTTACTTTAGGATCCAATACAGAATTATTGTTATTATTATATATATATATATATATTATTATAAGACAGAAAATATATACTAAATGGTATAAATGTGTATGTATATGTCCGTCATTGCACGATTTGAATAAAAAAAGTAGTTTTTAGGGTATAAAATTAGTTATAGTATCCTGATAATCCAAAAAAGTGTTCACCAATACATCTAGCCATGTAGGACGGAAGTGTAATGATAACTACGATTTAATGCGATTTATTTTAAGTCAAACGATCGATGACCAGATAATTCTTATAATATATTTATATATATACCATGATTCTTATGAGTATTTTGAAAACGTGTTTTTGACCAAAATCCGTGAACAATGTGCATTTGGTGCATAAGGTATAACGTTATATTTGTGTCTTAAATTATAATAATACCTTATAATTTGTTCGGAATTCAACTCGTAAAACTTAAAACCTGTTTGCTTTCCTGTTGCATTTTTTTTATAGGTACCTTCTGACAAATGACCTAGACATCTTCTTGTATCTACTCGTATATTTATTTAAAATAAGTTTTATAGATGGTATACATTTTTAAGTTCATTCCTTGATGCTGACTAACTATAAATAAATTAAAGTTGTAATTTTATATTTTATGATCTGGTATATGTTTATTTATTTTAACTGTAATATTATGCCCGATTAATTTTTTAAATAATTTAGTTTAGTTTGAACCCGAAGGATATATTTTTTTATAATACATAGGTATAGTTTGATTTTCATCAAGTTTTTGCGTACTTATTTATCCAGCGAATTATTATAGATAATTGTTATGCCCCATAAAATATGATTTTCTGCGTTTATATATGTATGAATAACATATATAATAATATAGTAATAGGTATACATATTTATGAAAACGTATTGTCAAGAAATTTCTATACGGTTTATTATTAATAATAATAATATGTTTTTATATAGTTTAAAAGACTATAAGGTGCGAATATATGTACAAATTGATTTTTAAGCACCCTTACAACTGTCGTGAATCATACTTTCTTAAGCTTATATTGCTGCAACTGTTTTCATTTTTAATAATTATATTGTAGACTCATGGTGGTTCAAAGGAAGTTCATATAATGTATTAGTGTAGTATTGCCTACACGGATGGAATAATGAAACACATTAATGCAGGTTGCAGTGTGAATCAATAATGCGTCATGTTTGTTTTTATTGTTTTTTTTTTCCTTCTGAAATCATCAAAACAGATAGGAATAAAATAGATATGTACGAAATTAAAAACAAACAGTGTCCACTCAGCTGAAAATAAAATTTACAAAAACCAAACGTAAATAGGAATTGTAAATTTTTATAGCGGATAAAACACAACAATATACGTTCTAATTAATAATTATTGTTCGTTGTCGGACTACCTACTTGTTTTCTTAAACATCATATTATAGCTAGAGGATTAAGGCCAATTATAACACAGGTGAATAAACCTGGTTTTTCTTCTTTATAATTGTTGTTTTAATTTGTCACGGTCTGAAGGAGACGAGTTTTCATAGCTCTTCAAAACACATTCTTGTTGTTGGATCTTGAATTTATACTTGCAGCCGCGTGTAAATCTTCAAATATTTTGTTCGCATATAAATCGCACTGCCACGTAATACTGATGTGTAGTTAGTATCTATATTTGGTATTTAAAAAACTACAACAACTCAAATACCATTCATTAACACCACGGTATTCTCTGAGAGGTCGAACACACGTTTCTAGTTTACCAAATTTTTCTTTTGTTATTCCAGTCAGCAGTAGGTATAAATGTATATTATATTGTTTCATTTATTATGTGTTTATCGTAGTACTACATTATTGTAACAGCGGGTTTATTGTCCATAAATTCGTCATAAATAAATAATAAGCAAAACACAATTATTCATCTCGTTAATAAACCTTTCAATTATTATTAATAAGCCTTTTTATTACATTTATATTATCGTTATATTATTCGTTACATATAGTTAAATTTTTATGGACCATCATACCCTATTTGTTTTAGAGTACCTATTTAATATTTTGGTTTTTTTTTTAATATATTTATATTATAATTTACTGAGTGAAAGATGTTTATATTAGTTTATATTAATGCAACGTCTATATTATCATCTAGTACAAAAAATATAACTATACTAGCATATTAAACAATTATAATTTCGGTTTTCAAATTCTTTCCAGTCGTTAAGATTTTGAATATTACTAACTGTGAAATATTGTTATACAGCAGCGTTTGTTTGTACGAAATAGTAATGTATGATATGTATATACTTATCAAATAAATAAAAATATACAAATAATCTCGTGCGTGTAATATTATATCGATTTGACGGTGTATACATTTTTAAATGGATGTATTGCAAACGATAACTACTGTGTACACACCATTCGGGTTTACAGTTCATGTTATTATCTTAGCGTAGACGTGTATAGTAGGGTGGATACACCCTTATTTTATTTAAAAGCTGTACGCAAATAGCGAGTTAACAACAACTGCGGTGTATAGTTATATCCGGCAGTCTATTGGAAAAATAAATGCACATTATTTCCATTCCATCTTTCGTTTTTTAACAACATACGTGTTTATACATGTCATTTTGGATAAAAATTCTTTAATAATTTAGTGACCTATATTATAACCTAGTGTTCCAATCAATAACATAATATGACTTACTTTAAAACATTTTAAATTCTTATTTGAAATCGATTTTTATGTAATCCTACCACCTATGTAGGTATCCTTTTTATTAAATTTGTTCAGTGTGGCATTATTTGTACTTCCTGACTGTATATTATAGAATGTAATATGTATTTACGTTATTAGTATTCAGGTTTCAATTTTTTTTTAACGTTTGACACGATGCTCGCCTGACTACACATTTTATTTAAGTGCATAATAATTTTGCATGTGCAGTATTCAAATAACGAAATATTTGTTGGGAATATTGTTTGCGTTTTTAAAATGTTTTAGCTTTTTTATTTTTTAGATATAATTGAATGATGTTTTTACAAAAGTTCATTCGTAAATAATGTTTTCAAAAATGTACAGCTAACTTAAAAGCTCTCCTCGTCATTCGACTAATAATAATCATGAGATGGATAGTACGAAAAATTTGATTTAGTAAATATATTTGAACTATTTGAAGAAAGTATGCAATACTTAATCTTAATAGTGTTCAAAGTCTGAGATATGCGAAAATATACGGTATGTCACTGAATGTAATATAAAAGAAATGTAACGGGAACTCAATTTCTCATACGAAGTAGCAAAAAAAAAAAAACTTGCCATAATGCATTAAATTTAAAGCTATAATAATTGCATGTATTTGTTTGTAGTTTTATTTTAAAAATCATATAACCATCTATTTTTATTCAATTAAAAACACATCTTATTAAGCAATAGTAATAAATTAAATCCGATTTACTTAACTTGATCACTAATAAAATCTCAGTCGTAAAAAAGTTATAATTATACTGTAGTATTAACTACTTATTAACTAAGCACAGTTCAACACAATTATCTCTTCTATTAAAATAATTAATTAGATAAGTATAATGACCAAAAATCATAAAATATGATTTCGTCTTTTTTAAATTAATATAGACTCATCAAAAAGTTTGTTTTTAAATAAGAGACTTTAATAATAATGCGTGTTATATTTGTATATACATTTTTTATCAATTAAAAATCTAATTTTAATGCATATGATAAAATTACTTATGCATTACTCAGAAAATTAACTTTCCGTCGTAAAAATTGTTTAAAAACATAATTTCTAATTAAAAAAAAATATTAGTTTTTAATTTTAATCGTTATGTACTTAGTATGTATAGTGTATTTCATATGAATGATATTATGATGTTTGAAATAGAATAACATTAATTTCAACTGAAAAACTTGTATATGATTAGTCAAAAATCTTACATAGAAAGATCAATTTAACCATTTATTTTACTTTGTAATTCGTATAATTTATATTTTATGGTATATACTGTCAATAATACTGTAAAATACACATTAAGTATTTTTAGTTGGTAACATTTACTGAATAGGCACATCACACATTCACACATGTCATAGGCTTAGCGTATAAGTAGAACATATTTATATGTTAACGGATTCAAAAAATGGGTAGTGTACATTTCCGCCCAGGCAATGTAAACCATACTCATTTATAAATAATAATAAATAATATGAACAGTGTAATGTACTACACATAATATATTATGGTTAATAAGCATACATTATCCACTACATATATGCATTAGTGGGTGAACTATTATAAGTAGTTATATTAAAATTTGAAAATGAAATACCTACAATTATTTATTAGAATACAGTTTGTGATCGGGTGACATTTAGAATTACGAGTATAAAGTATTTCCTGGAAATGGCATTTACATGAATTTGAAAAGTTTATACTTTTATATAGACATTTTTAAAATATTGAAAATCTGTAAACTGATATCAAGCGAGCAGCTATTTCACTCAGATGCGATTGAAGAATCATTAAAATTAATGGTTATAAACTTAATATTATTGTAAATTGATTTTTTTGATTGGATTGAGGACATTTGTATATCCTATTTCTAACTTCTGAAACTATGTTATTAATTTTTATACTTACCAGACGAGTTATTATTCATGTCATCGATTGATTTATAATAGCATTATTAATAACATTCATAAAATTATTCGTGTAAACTGTGAAGTCAGTTTAAAAATTATTATGTATTTCACGGACTATCCTGAAATTATTATTTAATACTAAAACAGAATATTGATAGCTGTACCGGCCACCATTGTACTAATGTTTTTCCGCATTCAATATCATTGCCGACAGACTACCGACCACCACAGTGTTCTTCAAAAAATATTACTATAATATCTACTATGATCTTTACTTTATCGTTAATTTGATCAAACTACTTTACCCACTCGGCCGTAGATAATGTATAAATTACTTGGGTAATTTACGGAACATACGCTCCATAAATAATATTTTTACTTTGTCGGCAATAACGTTCACATTATATTATATTAGTATATTATCCAGATAATTGATATGTATACATAATTCGTACTTTGCTCGTAACACAGTACAATGCAAATAATGTTTTAAAATGTAATTTTTTAATATTTAAACATATGAGATTTTTTGAGTAATTAAAATTCACTTGGTACAATGGTACCTAATTATAACGTATTTTTCCTAACGTCGTTTTGAATAGGGGAAATAATGTAGATTTCGTTGATACTAGGTACTATTTATAGGTACAAGTTGAAACTTCGAAAGCCGTTTGAAGTATACTTACATATTAAACGTTGCACCCATTTACAATAAAATGCATACATGATACATCGAAATAATAATATGTATACATTGTGATTGAAATAGAAATAAAATAATTGATGGGTAATATACATTTTGTCATATAAAATATTAGTTCTTGTCTAAACAATAAGAGTAGCTACGCTTTTTAGTAGATACCGAATAAATCATCAAGTTGCATTTTTGTTCCTGTATTATTATAGTAATTATTATTATTTTTTTTCTTTATATACACAATACTATACAGTATACATCGCATATCTACTAATATTATTATCACGTGTGGAAAATTGTTTACAAATATTTTTGGGGGAAAAAAAATCAAATAAATTTTTTGTAAATAACATTATCTTGTCTATAGCATTAAGGCTAGGTATGTAATATGGTTTTTGTGTTCAAATTATTAACACGTTAACAGTGTGAAAAAAGCTTACTAAATTCTCTTTAATTCTTCACCATTGTTAATGAAGCTAATTATAGTTAAACTACAGTCTACTGAACACGTTGAAATAGTTGATGTCGTTTTAAGAATAGAAAATTCTGTATTTTACATCACGTTCCTTATCCACGTAACAATTATAATGTCTTTAGTTGCGTTTGAAATAAATAGTCCGTGTTCCAATTAATTTAATTATTGTTATAATCTGTTTGGTTGCAGCAAAATTAACATTAATTTATGCAATATTTAATATAATCCCGGTACCATGATTAGTGCAAAAACATAAAAAAAAAAAAAATACTAATTTCTAATGAATATTATAAACACAACTATAATAATATATTTTATAGTCTCCTCGCTTCGCTTAGAATTTGAGTGTGCAGGTATTCCGGACTGCCCAAGTAGGTAAATTATTGTAAAAGTGGGCACTACAGATTACATTAAATTGTACCTATTGCACATAAATTGTAATCTGCGGTAGTTGGTAGATAGGTAGGTACATATAGCAAGTGCCGGTATACCTATATACCGTTGAGTCGTTGAGTGTTGATTGTTATAAAAATAATAATTATTGTAATTATTAAAACTTGTATTTTCTTGTGCAGAAGACAATTTCTCGTGCATGAGTACGTAAATTCATTTATCGAAGGTACTGCCTTAGAACATAATTATATACGCTTGTACTGCAGACACAGGTCAGAAATTAACGAAGTAATAATATAATCTGACACACAATCTAAAACAGTGAGGCGGTGTTTCATAATAATAATGGATAACGAAAGCTTTTAAAGTTCGAAACGCCTACTAATTTACAATATTTCGGTCTAAGTACACTTAAATATTTAATGTCTATAATTTCTACCGTAAGAAAATATTCTCGTATGAAAAATATATTATGTAAATAAACATTTAAAGTCCCGCTACACGTACAGAATGCATATGGCATCGAAGACCGATGTATATGAGACGGAACAAAATTATATTCAAAACAACATTTTTTTTTTCGGCATTAATTTTTAATCTAAAAACGTAAAAACAAAATATGATCTGTGTGCTCAAGGCACGGTGCACACTGTTAACCATTCACTTACAGCAGTATGTAATTATTAATATACTCAGGCACCTCTAATTACTTCTATTTTTCCAGTTTTTTCTCTTATTTAAAATCGTTTGTTTGTAGATAAATAAGTATTAGTATACAATATAATCGACTATAGTTCCTTGATTTGTTTTAACACTGAAAAGTTTTGGATTTTAATTACGACTCTAAAAACACTTAGGTATACGATAATTAAATACAATCATTTTTAAGACGCGCACCAAATGCAGAATAATATTATCATGAATGCATTGGTTATACGAACGAAATTATGTTATCAACGCATTTCTACTAGAATATTATTTTAATATCTACAATGGCTTCTCCGAATAAAGATTTTTTTTTTACATAACACCTGTATAAATTATTCATAAGCATAATCCGATTCGCAGGGGTGGATGTCACTGCAAACCAAGACGAAATATCCGATCACGAGACTTTCCAACTGGAATTCGATCCTTCTACTAAAAGATGGTATATACGCACAATGCAGGACAGATACTGGACTCTGGAAACAGGTGGTGGAATACAAGCCGTAGCCGATAAAAAGTATGCGCATATATTGTTTTTTCGTATTTAAACTTGCCTATAAATGTATTTTGGAAATTGTATAACACCTATGACGTCCGTTTAAACTCAATAATGTTTGAAAATAATCATTTTGTTCGGTAAAATGTAGATCGTCGAATGCTTTGTTCGAGTTGGCATGGCAAGGGGATGGGTCGGTTTGCTTCCGCGCAAACAACGGTAAATACGTTGCTACAAAACGATCTGGTCATCTGTACGCAAATGTCGATGCTATTGATGACGCTTGCAAATATTTCTTCTACCTCATCAACAGGTATACATTTTAAATTGTTATTTTATCCAAGTTGAAAATATTATATGAACAACGTTGTGTTAATTTTGGTTTATTTCAGGCCTATACTGGTACTGAAATCGGACCAAGGATTCGTTGGTTACAAATCGTCGTCGAGTTTACGTCTCGAATGTAATAAGGCGTCCTACGAGACGATACAAGTCGAACGATCTGATCGAGGAATTGTGTTTTTCAAAGGTATTATTTACATAAAATGGTTTGATATAAAAATAAAAAAGAAGAAATTAAAGCTTTCAACTTTGTTTTAGGTCAAACTAACAAATATTGGCATGCAAACGACGAAGGGGTTTCTGTAGAGTCCGACGTACCTGAAGGATTTTTTATCGAATTAAGAGAACCGACGAGGATATGTATTAAAAGTGTTTCTGGCTACTATCTCACTGCTGGTAAAAATGGAATGTTTAGACTTGGTGATGGAGATTACACCAATGCTACAAAATGGGAATACTAATAAGTAATACATACAATAATCATCATTTCCTTGTATACTTGTGCACTAAAATTTAGGGAAAAAAAAACTAAAATAAAAAAAAATAAAAATAGTAGGTGTGATTAAATTAAATACTATGGGAATTTTTTTATATATTATAATATAGTAAACCTAATGTTTAATCAAATAGTTTAAAAATACATAATCTATGAGTTCTGTTTTATTTTTTTTAATAAACTATTTATATACAATTATTATGAACAATATTTTTAATATATAATATACAGTGAAAGGCTGTACTCAAATATATGACTAATGAGTTACAGTCTACAGAATGTATCACCAGAATTCACGATGATACATACATATTTATACAGAATAAAATATTTTTAACCAGATCTAAATTTAATCCAGTGAAATATTTAAATACAATTAATCCATTATATATTTCTAAAATTGTTTTACAAACAAAATATTACAAATTTATATAACAAATTTTGATCAAATTGCATTTTATTATACAAATTTATATTGCTCAATATTTGTATAATTTTGCTTAAAAAAATTGTATACAAATATATTTATAAGAGATAGATACACATTTTGTTTATAATACTTTTTACATTTTTTTGTACACGATAATATAATCATTAGTCATAAATCATAATTCATATTATGTATTAGTCACATAATAATATCAAAAAATATGACTGTATAAAAAAAAAAAAATTATGAAAACATTTATTTCAATATTTTTTATATTGTATTTTGCTTAATATTTAATGAAAATATAATGTAGAAGTCTTATTTCACATGGATTTAAAGGAAAGGAATAGTAACAATTTTCTTTTTAACAATATAAAATATTGAAAAAGCAGTACTGAAAAATATTAAAAATAATCTTTATTTATAATATAATTTATGATAGTTAAATAAACTATGTGCACAATGACCGATATAATTTATTTTAAATATTATATGTAGTATTTAAAATATTAAATAAATTGTATGATATTGTCCTTGAATTCAAGAAATAATTTATTACAATTTACATTGGTTACTAGTCTTCCAAAGAAAAATAATACTCAATAACATAATATTTATTAACTTTTATACATTTTTTTTTACGCATTTATGGAGACTGTTTGATATATGTTTTATGAAACTATTTTTGTGTTAAAATTACATTTACAATTTTATACTCGTAATTTTATTTTGTTTATTTATATATATATATATTTGCATATATTTTTTTTTGTTAAAAATATATGTATACTTTATAATTTATATTTAGTAATATACTTTTACTGTACATCCCAAAAATGTGTATTGATATAAAGATTAAAAATATGCTTAAAGAATATTATTAAACAAACATTGTACTTAATTATTGTATAATAGAAAAGAACATGCAAAAGACAGTTTTTCAAAGTGAATATGATCTAATGTAATCCTTCTATATTACAACTGTGTATTTCAGAAGTCTAGTCACATAATATTTAGTTTTTCTTTTTGTTATGCAATCAAAAGTAAGCAAAATGATCTAATAACAAAGATGATCAAGACTTTTATAACGGCTATCCCAAGATAAAATTAAATGAAAATAGGTGGTATAAGAATGATTTTTTGATTTCAAATTTGAATGTGTTATCATTGTCATAAAATTTAAGCAACCGTAGATTTTAAAATGTCAAAGCTTACAACTCGAATTAGACGGGATTTTAAAGTATGACACGTAACATTTAGATTTTTATTATTTTACCTAGCACTCTAATAAACAATAATATTACATCATCATTATATTAATATGTACATAAAAGTATAAATAGTAAAATCATTTTATATACCTTCATGTAGTTTATTTTATAGAAATGTGTGCAATGTTTATTTTTATTTTTATTAACTTTTTTTGTTTTGTTTATAGTTGTAATCACTTGAAATATAATATAAATAATATATACATATAAATATTATATCACAACAGAAACTTATGATTTACTTTCATTTCATTATAATTTATAGTTAATAATAATTGTAATGCGGTTCAAATAAGAGTACATTTTGAACTATTTTAGTAGATAAAATCGTATTTGTCTATCAATAAAAAATAATAATTTATTTATAATATAATTAATGTACACAATTATGTTAGATTTTGTTATCTGTTTATCCTGCATAGTATGAATAACACCCACACAACATATTGCATTATAATCTCTACAATGATAAATTCCAATGATGTACACTACTCACTATATAAAAAGTGTTTACACTTGTATGAGCCCCTTGAAATACCAATGAAAATCATAAAAAGATTATTACTAAATAATCAAAAAATTACTAAAAGTTTCGTCTTTTTATTTAACTAAATAATATACAAAACTTTTTCGTAATCTTTTTTTTTGTGTTTTTTCATATGCAAAACAATACAAAATTTCATAATTCAGTAGATCCTTTTACCAATAATATTGATAGTAATATAAATAATAATAAATTAATAATAAATAATTGTACTCATAGAACATACTTAGGTCAAGAATAAAATACTAAAATATCACATTTGATGAGAATTTTTTAACAATAATCTTCACATTAACAGTCATAGCTTTCTTTTGTTCAACTTGACTGTATAGGTTTGGTCGGGTGATCAAACCATATCATTTAAATGAATACAATATTCAAATAAAATTTTTCATTTTGTTATCACATATCCTTTGAGTTCCATTGGTTTCATAATTTGTGGTTTTTGGACATTCACTTTTGATCCAATGTGTACAAAAGACAATGAAGATTCATAAATAGTTATGTTTTCAATTGCCGATGAAACAATTGGTTTCAGGTCAATCTAGAAATCATCATCAAGTTATTAAATGTTTATTAAATGTTTACCTCTATATAAAAAAAAAATAACAATCACTTACTATGTTTGAATTATTCTGATTAACCTTTTTAAAACCGTAGCATTGAGTAGTTTGGGTCTTATGAAAAACTAATCCTACAGCTGGCTTTGACTGCTGAACAATTAGTGATGCCGTAACTAGGTGGACATCACTTGGTAATGATGTCAACTTATTATTGATGTATATGTCCTCAAGATGATCAAATTTTGATATTTCCAATAACGTTACCAGAGGATATAACATGGTTGACATAGATGTCATCCCGGGTTCAGTCAAATGCGGTAGATCCATCTGCATTATTTGCATAATATAGTTGATACAACTTGTAACCTTAATTAATTCATAAAATGTATTATAATTACCTGACAGTTACCAATGTTTTCTTCAACAAGTATTCTGAACAATGTCTGAGTAGGGACATTATCCATAACTCCTTGGCCTAATCCACGGTTATCGTCTTGTCTTAATCGGCGATCCTGTATGACCTGCATACAACAGTTGTTAACAAAATTATATATTTTTGTTCAACCAAGTCATTATTGCACTATTTTATAAAATGACGTTATAATAGGATGAAAAAAATAAGTATTTATATAGCATTAATGCTAAAGAAATTTTTTTAATTTTATAAAAAATATAATTGGGTAATATAATATTACCTCCATTTGACCGTTGTGCAATGATGAAGCACCCAAAGGTTGAACTGATAATAATGATATTCTGGTAGTGTCATCTTCTATGTACATTGCACTAGACATTGGATAAAAGTTTGCTTGGATTGGTAATTTTTTATAATATTTTCTTCTGGTCATCTAATAAATAATAACCAAAACAATGAAAATTAACAAAAACGTTATACATTTATTTTTATTACCTGGAATCCATTTAAGTCTGTATAGAAAATATTATTATTTTTAACTTCTGTGGTAACTCTCATTGACAATTCATAATTCATTTCTTTTCTAATGTCTACTAAATTTCGTATCTCAACATCACTGCAATCTATACATATCAATATTTAATTATAAGGCCATGTCTTTACTTAAAAAGGGAACACATCTAGACAATTTAATTTATAGATACTTGTAAATATATCACTTTAGTAATACCTTTTGTATGACGAATTAGTACAGAGTGTTTCACATTACTAAACTGAATTATGACTTGTGATAATACATGTCCTTTAATTACATAAACTGTAGGCTGCTGCTCTAAAACATGAGCTTCAGTAGCTTCCCCCGAAGGCATGAACAAATAAGCTCCACTCATATCTGGACCATGGGCAGCATCATACCTGAAAATAATATGGTAAGTATTAAATAGATATACTTAAAAACCATGGTTTTAATTGTACTTACTTTACAAATTTCAAAAGAACTCTATATTGTTTTCCAGAAGATTTCAGTGTTATGTTTTTTAACAAACCATCATGACCAAACGATACTACAATTTTATCATTTTGAATTGAAATTTCTTCAAGTTCATTATTTATAATATTTATCCTAGGATCCAAGGCAGCATCAGTTTTAGGGTTATAAATACTGATTTTTGACATGTACATTCTATTAAAAACATATGTACATATATTAATAGTATTTAAAATATGCTTATATTTTTCTAATAATTATTTTACTAACACTATTCACTAACACTTCATAAGAATACAATTTTACATAATTAAATTCTTCTTTTTCTATATAATATAAACATTAAATATAATAAAATTAATATAAACATATAAATAAATATAATATAAACATTAATGAATTAAAAATAATGAGACATAAAATTATAACAATTTGGTAAAATTACTTTGTACTGATATCCGTAGGCATGTTGATGATGGTATATTTTTTTATTTCTAATGGACCAAGTTCAACAATAAAATGTAATTGGAAACAAGGATTAGGTAACAGTGAATCCAGAAGATTGCATGTCGTATCTATTTGAAATGAAACATCTGCACCCTCTGCATTAACCACCTATTTTATTTAACATAAGAATATTAAAATAGTATCTCTAAGTACTACTAGAGTAGTAACTAAAAATCATTTGACAAATCCATAATAAAAATTCCAAATGGAATTAAAAAAAAAAACTTAAATCTAGTTGCATTATAAATAATATAAATACATAATTTGGATTAGTTAATTTATAAGTCAGATTATGTACACTATTCATTTAATTAATTGATGAAATATTAAAATGAATCTATAAGTTCTACGATTACGATCCAGGTATGACACGGCCCCCCGTGGTGGAGTAGTATAGTAGAGGTATAGTAGATAATCGACTATCCACACTAATTGGGACCTAGGAGGGAGCGGATAAGCAAATAATGTTAAAAACTGATTTAATATATGTATAACGTACCTATAATATGATATATATTATAGTTTATACTATACAATATTCATATTTTAATACTGGTATATTATTTAAAGTATGTATGTAGGCAGTATTAATTAAAATTTAAAAATATAATATATATTATCTACATTAGAGTGAACCATAATAGATTATAAAATTATGTTGCAATCCATAATATGTACACGATAAAATAATCATAATGAATGATAAAACTAAATTAAATTGAAGTAAAAATAAGTTAGTACAAAATTTGTGTAATGCGAATAATTGACGTTCTACTGTTTATCCATAAAAAAAAAAAAAAAATGAAATAATTTTTCTCAAAATAATTTAAAAAATAATAAAAATGAAGATACTTTTACATCAATAACCGACAGTTATTAAGTGAAGGTAAGATAATTACATTTAATTTCTATATATTTTGTAAATAATTGTTAATAATTTGCACCAAAAAATGTTAGTATATAAATAGATTTATTGAACCAAACTAACCTTTACATTTTCACTGGCTACAACTAAAGTAATTATTTCATGTCTAATGGCAGATGTCAAAGGATTGAACACAATTACACTTTGAGAATCCTGATTGTTAGCAAATGCAGTAACTCGACATTGTGCTACACTATTAGAGTAAACTCTTGAACAATCTGCTTCAAAGTATTTAATACTAGCATCAAACATGTATTGCTCCTAAGAAAAAAAAATGTATCATCAACAAATCAATTAAAATTGTATAAGTATCAGAGCCAGATAAGAAAATAATGAACTAATTTGTGTAGGTAGCAAATAAAATGAATTTTGAGATGGTTAAATTCAAATTTTTAGCCAAAAAATAAATGTTAATATAAATGTGTAAATCCTTCTTATTGAAAATTTCTTTAATCAATCCTATCATTTTTTTCCAATGATAATAAAAAGTTCTATTAGATTAGAACTAATTTAACTTATTCCACATTTAATAAAAATCATTGTAAAAATTAATAAAATGTTTATTTTTTATATTGAGTTTTCTCTATTTCGGATTAGGTTAGATTCTTTGTTTGGGTTGTTGAATATAATCAAGCCCTGATAAGTGTAATAAATTATGGAAATAAACACCTTTTCTTGGTAAAGCAGGAAATATATACAATGTTGAATAATATGATTTAGATTAGTTAATGAATCCAACATCCTGAAATCATAATAGTTTAACATTATTTATTCACAATAAAAATACACGTTAGGTACTTTTGTGCATAGTCATTAACTACTGCATTTTTTGCTGTTCCTGTTATGCCATCATGATGTTGAAATAAACTATGAGCATCTCTTGCAGCTTGTAAAAAATTATACAATTCTGAATTTGATTTCCACAACCAGGTAGTTAAATTCGAGGGTGTACTAAGCCATACTAAAGAATAAAGGATTTCTGTTGATCTAAACAAAAATTGATAAATAGTCAAAATAAATAACATTAAATTTTATTTTCAATTAAATAACAAATCATTATGTATTTTTAGAGATTAAATTATTTAACCATAGTTTATTGGTCCATAAGTAAAAATAATTGACGGTAATTTATATTATACCTTAGTTTAGCAACAAGTTCTCGGTCCATACATTTGTAAAAAGGTCTAGACGTGAAATATCCACTCCAATAATTGTCATCTTTATCAGCATAAGTAAAAAAGTCACCAGTTAGTGATGGGAAATCTTTATAGCTAGAAGACTCTTGAACAGCTTCAAAATAATCTCTTAGTGTTCCAAATGATGCCTAATTAATGGAAAAATTATGAAATATTAATATACTAATATTCAAATAATCGGATAACTATAATTGTATTATAATAACTTCTGCAAATAATGATTCACTATTGCTGTTCAAATAATCAAATAATTTTTGATAATTATTCATTTGGTAGTCCCATTCTTTAGCAGATGTATATCGAAAATCATCCCCTAAAGGAACAAGTAGGACATTTGTTCTATATAGCTCAGCTTTTTTTCTGTATTGATCCAGTAACAACAATGCTCTATTAATGAAATAAGTGTATTATTTATTGAACTAATTTTAATAAAAATCAAAAAGGTTAATTTATTTTTGTAAATATAATGTTTTACCTTTTTTTTACGTTTGATAAAGTAATTGGTATAGGAAATACCTTCCAAGGACAAACTAGTCCGAATATTGGAAATCTTTTAAAATCAAATTGACAACAAATACTTGGATCTGGTCCACAAGTGTGAGGTATATCATAATTGTAAAATGGCATCATATGAGTGAAAAGTTCGTTTTCTTCACTGTTGCATTCTGTATCTAAATATGAAGCAAAGTAATAAATGTATATAACTTTACACTGATAAAATGAAGTTACCAAGCTATGGTATTAAATCATTAGACTGAAATTTACCCCAATGTTGCCTCCATCGAAATTCCAATTGATTTTGTTTAGCTAAATATTTTTTAATAGAATAATGAGTTCTCTGAATGACTAAACTAGTGAATTTCATTTTATTCAATATATATGGCATAGTTGGTGATACACCAAAAGGATCAATACACCAGCTATAACTGTAAAAATAATCATATACAATGATTATTCTTTAATCAAGATTTAAGAATTTAATAATTTAATTTAAATTGAATATGATTTTAGAAAAGTTCAACAATTAATTTTTATAAACTTAATGGTAATGCATAAAACAATATAATTCAATTTCTAATTATTCAATGAAAATTCCAAATCATACTTGGCAGTTATATTTAAATTTTTCATCAACCACTGATGGCCATTTGTAAGCTGAGATATCATTGATGAATAGTGAGAGTTAGCTTCATCCGTCATTACCCAACCACCTGTGACTATTTCCAACTGTTTATTTTCAATCAATCTATACATACAATACAAATTATTACTTTGAAAATCATTTTAAATAATTTCTAGTTAACATTTATACTTTTTCACTTTAATTTTTGTACTCTGATCAATATCATTCCACCACAGTGATAAATAAGACATTTCTGCCCATATAAACTTGCGCCTATGGTCTTCTGACAATTTAATAACCATATTATCTAATATGCTTTTAGTATCACTGCGATAATACTCTTCAAATGTTCGTTTCCATCCAGGGTCATTATGTGAATGAGGAACCACAAATATCCTTAATTTATTATTTGCATTCCATCGTCCTTCAGTTATTTGGACATCCCAACCTTGTTTCCATGCGCCTCCATCAATATTATCGAATTTTAGTTTATCATATAAATCCCATGTCTAAATATTGAAAAAAAAATAAAATAAATAATAATTCTAGTTAAAATGAACAATACTATATTGATCTTAAATAATATATACATGATAATTTGATGCATTAGATGAATTAAAAGCATTGTAATATGCTGCAATAATCATTTAAAAACAAAATACCTAAATAGTTATCACAATTTTGTTTAAGTATCGCAATATAATTTTGAGTCAATATAATTTTAATTAATAGTAATACAGAAAAAGTTGTAGGAGAAATTAAAAACCATAGTATTTACTGATTTAAAGAAAGATCATAAATTATCTGATCCAACCCCAAATTATATTGTACATTAAATAATATTAACATGCATTAGGATTTAGGTCATTAACATATTACTACAAACTTACATTAATATTTGGATCACAAATTCCACTGGATAAAAATGTATCTTCTAAGGTATTTTGTGAAGTAGACTGAAATCAAAATATTAAAATTTGTATAAAAATATTAAGTCGACATTTTAAACTTAATTCTTAGAGTGAATATAGAAGTATAATTGTAAATATTATTATATTCATTCTGTAGTATAATTAATATAATCACGAATATATTCGATGTTATTCACATTTTATTATAGGTGAATAATTACAATTTTACCTTAGTTGAACTAGATGTTTGAGGGACATCTTTCCTAAGGACATTATCTATGTTTTGTACAAAAGATTCAAAATTGTCATTTTTCGTCCGCAATTGTAGTTTTTCCACATGAGAAATTGATATTTTTACTGTTTCATAAGCCTAAACCATAATCAAAATAAGCAAAATATAATAATCAAAAGTTAATAAATGTAATATTTTAAACTCACATTGTGAATATTTTGATTCTCTAAAATGGAATACAACAGAAAGCATATAATCAGCACTACAAATAATAGTAATAAAATTAATCTCTGCTTGAAGTTCATTTTTGCGCCTTTAAACCATTATGTTTGTAGTTATAATTTAACAGTTTCAAAAAAAAAAAAACTATTAAAATTGGTAATATCACAAAATACACACATAAAGACCTTCAGATTTGTGTAAATAATAACTAAATAAGTAAACACTTAAATTTAAATAAATTACAAACAGTAATTAACATGTGGTTTCATACTAATTATCCAAATCGTTAATAAGAGATGAATTAATATTACATATTTATAGTTTACGTATTACTTTAAAGTAGTTTAAACTTTTAGTAAAAACTCTTCACTTCTTAGTTCTCCTATCATGGTATCACTACAGAATAACGTATCACCGCTCATATCTTATCATTTTCTTTCATGGACGGCTATCAGATTATTAAAATTATCATGGTCCTTTTTTTTTTTTTTGAAAATCCTGCAGATATATACCAAAAAAAATAGGTATAGTTAATAATAACTTATAATTTATCAGCTTGGGACTTCAATACTTCATGCTTTAAAAAAAATTAAAATATGCATGCATTTATGTCTTTAAAAATTATCCCATATTATACTCTTAAAAATGTAAATATAGGTATTTTATGGACGTGTATAATAATGGTTAATTGAGTTAATTTTGTTTTTATTATCATACAATTTTTTCAGTTTGTTTTCGGAGAAAATCCCAATGGGATATGAGACTTTATATATATATAACAGTATTTGCTTTTATTTGGGATAGAGTCTAAATAGGAATATCTGAATATATTATAACCAAATACCAATAAATTATAAATATGTGCAATAATAATATATTTTGTAGGTATTTAATATTTAGGTATTATATAATTTTTTACTATTTAATTTGTTATTCATTCATGCGTCTTACCATGTAGTCTGACTTAAAACTTCGTGGTATTATGCTATTTGTCAAATTTATTGAAATATTTTAAATACTGGAAAAAATTAACGAAAAAAATCCCTGCAGTGAAAGACCCTTTACTCGTGAATTACGTTCTAAAGACTCAATCAGGTATATTACCTATTTAAATTGAAGATTTCTCTTATGGACGCGAATAATACGTGGGTAAAATGTATCTCCATACGCGGAGCATAAGTGCCACTCGTAGGCAGTAGCATTGATTTTATTATACATATTATAATATCGTCTATTATAAAATCAAAGGTAGAAGCCAGTAGGTAATACCTTAGTATCATCTATGGATTTATGAAGCTATGAATAACCAGTGGTATATTTATTTTCAACCCTCTTGTAGCCCCTCACCTTTAGCAACTTATAGTTATTAATTAATAATTATTATATCTTATGCCCGCTTTAGTTGATGATTTTTAAAATTCCCAAAATATTTTAAATTCATGTTTTTTTATTTGTTTTATAATTGAAATAATTTTAAATACATCAGGTTACTACATCAACATTTATAATAATTTTACACTTTTTGGTTTGTATTTGTAAATTGTTATTAAAATGTTATTAAAATATTAATGTTTTTATACTGAGACACTTCCTCCTTATTCGTAACTCTAATCTTATAAGGGCGCTGAATTTTTACCACCCTCAGACATTAATTAATATTTAAGATCCGGCACTAAATAATTATTAGTAGTAAAAATATAATATTATCTGAAATATATTAGTAGATAGATACCTGTTCACGTAATTTTGGCAAAAGAATACCCAAATACGACAGTCGATAGCATTGGTAGGCGGAGTATGGATACGGATACTAGACTGCAGAAGTTTAAAAGAGAATAATTTGTTTTATTATGATTTATAATATATGATATATATTTTATATATTGATATTAAATATTAAACATACGCCCCCCTTTAAACATTTTCAATACAGTTTTAACATATAAAATATATTTTTTTTTTACATTAATGACTAATATTTATCGTTTATTGACACCACCTAAATAGTATATTTAAAATGAATACAATGATAATAATAAATATAATAAATAATAGTAAATGGTATTATTTTGATACTATAAAAATAAATGTACACATTGTTACGTGGTGGTTGGTTAGGTAAAAGACAAATCAACCTCGCCACCCTATTTTTGATACCACCTCGAGTGTTGACTTCCACGACCTTACGATACCATCCCTTTCAGGATGCACAGCTACGAGCCTATGACTCACCCCAATAACCCATGTACACCAATGTAGTAGAGGGACGTAAGGTACGTTATTCTCCTTGACTGACATTATTGTTCCCACTTTAATTTCAATTTTATTGTTTTTATTCCATTTAGCCCTGACTTGTAGTTGATTTAAATACTCTGTAATCCATCTCTTCCATATTACCTGGGTAAGTTTTCGAACTTTTTAATGAGTAATTTTCTGTCTGATGCGTCTGATCGATTTGTGGTACTATGGTAGGGACATTAGTGAACTACCTATTATTAGGAAGTGTGCGGGGGTTATTATTGCTAAATCGTTCGGTTCATTTGACAAAAGTATGAGTGCCCGTGAGTTAAGTCATACCTCAATTTTAATAAGTAAGGTACCTATATAATTTCATTGTACGTTAGTTTACTGGTTGCAATGGACCGATTTAAATGATGTTTCACTGATTTGACCGCCGCTTGAGCGTGGGGTAATGAAATGCCATGATATGGAATGGTCATAAAAAAATGATTGCACCTTTTTGTTATGTTCTTTGGAGGAGAAGGACCACAATGTTTTTAAATCCTTTAATTTTCTAATACCATGCGTCCACAAAGCTCGTATCATTGTCCAAATATATGTGTTGACATATGCCACGCCGCGAAATAAATCGATGCTGCTACTTTCATGCTTGTATCTTATTATACTTGATAATACCAGTTCTATATGTAATGTATCATCTTGGTGGCAAAGCAGATAAAAATACATATATTATATAATATATTATATGCCTTGCTAATCGCAGTATTTCGTCGATGACTGAATTTTATCAACGCCAACGCGACCTTGCAACGGTTTATATATGGCCCAAACACAATTTATCGAATTGATAAAAAATATAAATTTTAAATCTATTATTATAAATATAAAACAGGTGTAACAAAACCATCAGTGTGTCGTACGCAATTACGATAAGGACGATAATGTTTTTGGTATTTTCACTATAACGACTTTAATGTATTTTATCTTTTCGCTAAACTGGGCGTTTTCTATAATATATTTTTAAATATTATACACAAACGCAATATTTTGTAAATACATTTTTTTTTAATCTCGTAATATCATTGATTATTTATAATTAATGGTAATATGACTCTCTACCAGGTTTCGGTTATAATTTGTGGTTTGTCTAGGGACTTAGACCTAGGGTTATATACCTAGTAGGTAATACTATTTCAAATTAACATAGAAATATTAAATATTACTTAAACAAAATCAACAAATTTTTGATTGGGGGTGAAATTCATGGCTATATATAATTTATATTTAAAGGGGCTTATGACTCAGAAAAGTTTTAGAACCACCGCCTCTGAAGATTAACAAATTAAAATTATACATGAGATTAATTATTTATACACGACAGTATTAATATTATTGTAAAATATGTGGGTAGGTTATTAATTAATAATTTTATAAATGCAGACGATTAACACTAAGTACTTACCCCAATTTTTTTTCGAAAATTTCAAAGCTAGACTACTATTTAATCTATTCCTATAATTAATAGCCAATAGAGCATGTCCCCACAATTTTTATTGGGTAAAAAAGTTCTGTTTAAGCACGTTAATAACGTTATAACGTTCCCCTCCCTAATTTTATTTTTCCAATTCGAGAACTGTATATTATGTTTTATTAAAATAATTTATATCCAGAGTTAACCATGTTATGCTAAGCTACTATTACGCATTTGTGCTATTAAAATCATATTACATCACTGATTATAATGTACACTTTCCCTATATTAGAATGATTATATTTTCATGTGCATGTACGTGTTCATAAGAATATTTATTATAATATTACCACGGAATGAATAAAATATATTTTACAAATCTAATACATTTCTAGATGCTCACAATAATTATAAAATAAAACAAAATAAAATAATTTTCAAGATCATTACCGACAATAATAGCACGAATACCTATTGGCTAGCTGTTGGGTGTTGTATACTTGTATGTATTATAATACAATTCAAAAATACAAGTTACTGAGTTAATATCCTTCTTTTTTGGCATTATGTAATAAGCGAGGATCTTTAAATTATAAATTGAAATTTGTTTTTAAATATATAACTACAGCAGTTTGTTGATTGTTTACATAAAATAATTAATTTCAGATATGTTGGTGAGACAATGATAAACATAATTATAATAAAATAATGAAATAGTAATAATAATGTAATACACTTTGATTTTTGTGAATGTATGATTTAATATGTATTATGTATTTGTATATAGTTTTATAACTTATATGTTTTTCGTTTTAGCATAACAATTAATTTTATTATGATTCTACATCGAACTACATCCGACATTGGATACTCCGATGAAATCACACCTACGCTCATATTATCATATTGATTATAATTTTAATTTTAATACCTATGTTGCATACAAATAAACAATAATCAATGATTCTTAATAATTTTCTATTAGTTTAAATTATCTCACTGATAATATATTTACTTAACATATGATAAGATCGTAAAACTGTAAATTGTTTTGTTGTACCCTAAAATATGAGATATATATTTTTAAATATTTTGAAAGAGATTCGCAATACATAGAAAAGGTAAAGTATACCTAATTTAATAAATAATAAATAAAAGTCATTGAAAATTTTTCAAACCGGAATTACTTATAACTTTTTAAAAAACATTTTTTCTTTTTAATTTTAGTTTATAGTTGATAATTATACACTTATAATAATAAGCCATAAATAATTATAATATATTTACTATAAATTACAAAAATGTGTTTGTGTAATGGAAATAATTTGTTTTTTTTCGATAATATTAACTAAGAAAATAATCAAAAACAATTAAAATTAAGTATTTAATATTATCCTAATTGTTGGAATTACATACAGTTATAAAATTTCAAATATTTGCACGTAGTATGGCAGGTAAAATTAAAAACCTATGTATAATATAATATATATATTTAAGACGTAATTATATTGTAGGAATGTGGACAAGGCACACATTGTAAAATATGATTAAGTCTTACAAGTATTTACAATTTGCTGAAAGCTCAATCTTTACTGGCACACCCATTTATAGTGCAATCTACGAAGTGTGAATACTTTTAAAAGTTGTGAGTTGTATTATAATTAAGTAATAGTGAAATCTGTTAAAGTTATTGTGAAATTAGTGTAGTTTTTAATTGACTGAACGGGCGTTTATCAGTACGTAAGTAATAATTAGTAGGTATGCACACCTACCTAAAATAAAGTTAATAAAGTAATATCTAACTAATGATCCTGCATCTAAATAAATATAGTTATAAATACGAAATAAAATATAATTAATTGATTGATTTATTTTTTATTATATTGATTAATATTGAATATCATACAAACAAAGTACACTACGTTTTTACATATATTATTGAATATTTCTCTTTTTCCAACTACTTTTTACAATTTTCATCGGACGACTACCAACATACGTACCTAAAATTATAAAAATGTTTATTAAATAATTATATAATTATATTGCAAATTGGTATAGCCCTGAGAAAGGCGGGAATTAAGATATAGATATAGTAACATACTTACATACGCTATAGACTACAGTCGTAGATACACATAGTGTACAATTACTACAATTGCGTATAATTATATACGTCTTATAAATAAAGAAACATTAACCAGATTTACAATTTTATTCAGAGGATAGTTGAAAGTTATAAGAATTTATAAATTAAAATCATTACTTATATGATAGACTAGGTATATTCTATTATAATAATTATTATAGTTTATATAGAGGAACAAATATTATACCATTAGTAAAATATACATCTATCTAACTTCCTATGTCCAATGAAAATTTGTTCCATTGATTATTACGCGCACTATTTATTAATTAATTTATAAATATTATATGTACTTCTTTCTATACTACGTACCATGCAATTCCTTAATAGCTCGTAAATAATCCACTGAATTTCCAAACGATACGAATCCATAACAACCTCGCGACATGCTCGTTTCGCGATTTTTCACTACACGAGCCTTAATGAATGAGGGATACTGCATGAATGGCACAGTCAACATATTATCATTGACTTCCCTTCCCAAATTTCCCACGAATAAACGAAAATCATCTGTATTCAATGTACATAATGTTCGTACACTTTACGATATATGTATTTAAAACTAAAAATAAGTGCGTGCACTTACAATAATCAAAACCTTTGCATGAGATTTGATTTGAATATCATATAAGTAAAAATATACAAGGACATAATTTAAAACATACGAAGTGCAATGTATGTCCCTAGTATATGTGATTACATGTAAATAATCTATCATGTGGTATTATGGTATACTGTATACAGCCGGCATAACTATAGCAGTATAATATTATTATGTAGATATCAATATAATATATAGCCATATAGGACCCTCATAACACCCGATGTATTCATATTACCCTATAAAGGAAAAATGTTAACCTTAATATATTTTGCATATCAGCTGCTACATGAGTCACAATTACATTCATCCATAATCTTTAAGTTCTTAGCCCTCCAACTCACCGATCTTGCTGACCGTAAACATCTGTCAAATATTTGTTCCTAATATAATTTTTAACGTTGTCAACTTCCTTGAAATAGTCTTCCATATAAACTTTAAAATAACTTAAGAATTAAGATACATTCTCTTTTTACCCGTTCGTTAATATTTAATTCCATTCTTCTAATCGCTATCTTCCTAGTTGCGAGTCTTCGACTATCACTCGCATGGTCATTACGACCCTTCCTTCTCTAAATTCACTCATTAAATTTATTTAAAGCTCTCTTTTATTGCACTTCTGTAAAATAACTCTAGGCTTCACGTTTCACCAGTATTATACAATTATATTTATAAAATTAAAATATGAGCTTCCGATATTTGAAAATCTTTACATATTTTACTATTTATTATTACGGTAATTAATACATAGGAACTAACCATTCGACCATTGATCCATAGTTGGATCATACCAAACTTTTCCAGCAGCTTTTCGAATATTGTTTTTTTGTTTGGAACTGATTATTTTGGAAGACGAAGATGCACATCCAGCAGCTGCAATTGCTGCCTGTGCTTTATTGTTCAGGTTATTTTTACATGTTGTAGAATTTGTTTTTAATCTTTATATAATTAAACAATTAACAACTATTGTTAAATATTTATTGTTTATCTCTTAAGTAGTACAATCTTACTTGGAAAGTAAATTAGAAGCGTGTTTATGCTGTAACAAAGAACCAATTTCTTTAGATAATGCAATATCCAAGGGAGATTGTTGATAATTATAATCGTGACATTTTATTTTGTTACAACTATTGTTATTGTTATTTTTACCCTTTTCATCTTCAAACCTTAAAATATATTATCAACACAATAGTATGTATATATAAATTACAACATATATGATAAATTAAGTTTAATATAATTTCGATTTTGGTATTGACTATCGGTATAGTGGTTTGTCTGGTGCCTACCCAAATTGGTTGCTTTTTGTACTATTTCAGTAAAATTACTAAGATATGGTATAAAAATTAAACAATTGTGTTCATTTAATATACTATATTGCTGTATTGCAATCATATTATATGTGTATTCTCTAAAAACAAAAATTATTTTGGTATACTAATATATAATTTAATATTAAAATATTGTATTATATTGAATAATATGATTGAAATGTATTTATTAAATGGTAATTACTTGTTTATTTCTTCTTGGGATCTTTTCATTTCAACAAAACTATCTCTAACTGATTATACGTTATTTGAGCCCCTACAAGGTTTGTCTGATTAAATATTCATGAATAACAGGGGAAAAAATTACATGAAATAAATAAATATCCAACATAGAGATATCTATTTTGCACTTCAAAGAGATTTAATAGCTAATCTCTATATTCTACAACAGTTGTTGAACAGTATATTATAAGTCTGCTTATTCACAATAATCATATCGTTATCGACAATATCGAATACAGCCATTAGCCATAAAGACATTATATTATTATCACAAGTATTTGATTTTTTTTTTCCGTATACTGAATACTATTCTGTGATACTATTCATATAGGACTAGTAAATCAAAAATATTTGTAGATTATTTTTCCTACTATTTATATACAGATTTAAGGAAGTGTATGGTTTATATAATCAGTAGACCAGTGCGTACTTTAGGTCTCAAATGGTTTTGATTGATATTTATCATCGTATGGGAAGAATTTATATGAACAACAAATTCGAAGGACATATTCATTGAACATTGAACAAAAATAATTCACAGCGGAAAATATTTTATAATACATGTCAATTATTTTTATTATACTGAGTATGTTATAAATATAAGGGCGTCCTCTGTGGTAAAGGTATTGCACAGTATACGACATTTGGACTGTGTAGCCTATTGCTGCTTGACTAAAAAACCAAAAAGCTCTGAATTTGAGCAGAGTGATTAAATTATACTTACCTGCCTGGTACCTAAATACGAAATTGAATTGTTAACTTTTTAGGCATAAATTACCAATCACAGTATTGTAGTACATCATTGAAAAAAAATACTGTATACAAAGGTAAATTGAATAAGTCTTAGCATTATTATTTACTAATATTAAAACATGAGCGATGTAGTTAGATAAATGTTAGATTTTAAATTTAAATATTTATTGTTGTACTTCCAAACAGATATTTTTTAAAAAAACAATAGTTATAAGCTCGTAATATATTAAAAGAAGTAAGAAAAACACCAAATTAAATAAAGTAAATTTAAATTTATAATTGAAAAATATTTTGTTTATTTTTCCAGAAAAAATTTAACACTTTATAATGGATGAAGTTAATAAAACTAAACTATCATACAAAATAATGCCTATCACTGATAATGATATACCAGCAGTAATAAGTTTATTAAAAAATAGTTTTTTTCGTGAAGAACCTTTGAATGAAAGCGTTGGTTTAGTCGAAGACAACGGATCAGTGAAAGAACTTGAGGGATTTTGCAAGACTTATTTACTAGCCGGTGAGGTAGTACATGGTATTATTGCATGAATTATATATTATTATAATAAAATTCATATTACTGTTGATATAGTGTAAATAGTTATTGTCACTTATTGATAATTTATATAATATAACAATAATATATTATTATTATTATATACTTAATAGATATACTTCATACTATTATTATTAATACTTAATATATATTATAATAAAAACACCGTAATAGATTTTGATTAATAATTTTCGTACGTTAGATAAAAGTAAATTTAGTTAAAAACGAAGACTTTATCTGAAAATAAAAGAAAATTAATGAAAATGACCAATCGTACAAAAAAAAACCGTATAAATATTTTTATTGTTATGTTTACTATGCTTGGATATAAAATTGTTCATTTTTATCGACTAGTAATCCATTTATTTATTATAACAGAATATGCGTGAAAATAACCTAGGTATAATTGTGAGTAAGTCATGTTATATATAGATAACACGGCACCATGCTGTGGACGTGGGGGGAGAGGTATCATAGGTGTAAAATTGCTAGTGAAAAATTTTGCAACGATGCAGGTTTGAACCCGCGACCCTACGCGCCAAAAGTCGATGCGTAATGACCATAGACAATAGACATAATATAATTATAAATATATTATGTCTATGGTAATGACTAGGCCACCACCACGTCTTATCTTTTTAGCGATTATATACCTATATCTAGGTGAAAGGTATCCGCATTGTACGGCTGTGGGGATGTAACGTGCCAAGCTGCACAATGGAAGGTATTACGACTTGGGTGGTAGTTGATCAGAGAGAGAGCGGGGATCTGTGGTTTCCCCCACCGGAATACTGAGAGTGGTATTTCGGGGGATGGTGCCCCCTGGCATGCTAAGCCATTATTTGAGAGGGCGGATGATGGGCGGACATCTTTGTGAATTTGCAGTAATGATGACCATTGCCTGCCGTTTCGTGAGCCCGTTTAGCAATTGGTCATGGTGGGAGACCGGTGATTCCTGTGCGGGGAGTCACATCACCACTCGCTCTGACCACCAGAGTCAAACTTCAAATTCAGGGATATAGATGGAATAACTATACTGATTAAACAAATATAGTGGCTGCTTTCATACCAATATATAATATATACATATCAATTTGTTTCAATAAATTTGAAATTATTTTAAAATGTTTAATTTAATTTTACGAGTTCGATGTACCAAACGACACCATTCCCCAAGCCTCAAACGACTTATAATTATTCTTACTGACACGTCTATAACTGACCGGCTCTCCAGGTTAAGTTTACCATTTACGTAGCAATATATAAATATTAATATATAATATATATAAACCTTATGGCTTATATACTATAAAATGTATCTATTTCTATATCAAACACATAAGGAGAGAATAATAATATAAGGGGGATAATATAAACACATAAGGGGAGGGGCTGAAGCTTAGCTCCATATACTGGATACTCTGTTACGTTATATGAATTTCATGTTACTTGTTATTAACGAAGTCCCTAAAATAATTTGAGGGAATACGTCCTCTCCTCAAGCTCCTTTATTAGCGCCTATGTTCAAACCCTAGGTTATTTTTAGAAAATCATTAAACGTAATACGTTTTGTTCTTTATAACTAGGAATTTCATTTATGGCAATATCTGAAATTAACGGTGAGGTGATTGGCGCTATTATAAACAACATTATGTGCAGGGACGATATATCAAAAAATACAGTTGAAGTCTACGATGAAAGTTTAAAATTCAATAAAATAGCAATTATATTGGACAAAGTTCAACGAGAGGCCGATGTATTTGGTCAATATCCACATGCGAACCGTATAATGGACATGAAGATTATAACGGTGAATAAAGCATATAGAGGACAAGGTATTTGCAAAGCTCTCGTCAATAAAACCAGGTACATAAAAGTAGACAAAAGTTAATATAGATATATTTGTATACATACATTTTATACATGTTTAAAATGTATAAATATATATATTATGATTTACAAGGTACTTTAATCTTCTTTAAATCACGCAAGGTAGTAATGGATGTGTACAAATGCTTATAATATTTCTTGTTTTCCTAGAACTAAAATAATAATTGGAGCAAGAGAAATATGTACTAAAGCCGTATCTAAATTCTACATTTTTTTAATCGAACATTGTAAAACGTGATGGAACATGGAAAATATAGTCCTTATTTCACCGAAAATCAAATATATAATATATATTATAATTTTAATTATTTTGTTCGATCGATACACTTAATATACCTATATAGTAAAGGTTCATTTAACATTTAAAACCATAATGATAAAGACAGATATAATGTTAAATAATATTTATTAAATTTATGTTATTATAAGCATAACCTCCATATGTTTTTACAAATATTTCATTTATAGAGAACTGGCGCTGGAATCAGAATGTCAAATAATTTATGTGGAGTGTTCAAGTCATTTTACAGCAAAAACTGCAGAACGATTAGGATTCAAGTGTATATATTCGTTATCTTATTCAGACTACGTGAATGAACAGGATGAAGTGGTATTTAATATACAGTCACTACATAGACATTTTAAAGTATACGCATTACAGATTTAAATAATATTAGATATTATTATGTAAAAATATTTTTGAAATATGTCATGGTAATATATTTTTAATATTTTATTGTGTAATCAATAAAGTATTTAATGTGAATAATAATTAATAAATGTTGAAAAATAAATTAATAAATGTGGTGATCAATTTGAATGAAAATTAAAAGCAGATAATAGTTTTAAAAATATTAAAAAAATGATCCTCTAATGCTTTTGATTTTTCCTAAGCGTTTTCTCAATTATGTCTCTTGCATATAGGTAAATCCATAAAATACAGTTTATATATGAACATAAGTGTAAAGAGTTATATAAGAGAAGAGTTTACTCACTTTTTAACATCAAATTATGGTCTTGTAAATGCGTGTATTTTCCGAAAAACTAATGGGAATGATTTAATTATTTTGAGTATTTACGGAATTACGGATACTACATTTTTCTTCAATCTTCAAGTGTAGGTGATGCGAGAATAACTTATAGATTTAAACTGTTTTATACTTTAGTTTAGTATCCATACTAATGGAAATAAATTTTAAAGTATAAACTGTATTTAGGTTAATCGTTTAAAATTAGACAGTTAAATCGAAAGTTATTTCCAAATAGGCATAGGCGTGCCCCGGATCGACCGGAACTTTTTTAGGGACATAGTAAAATGTCTATATATATTTTAATATGCCCGTGGAAATCATTAAAATTTTATTTTTCACGATTGTGAAATATAATTTAAAATATATTTTGTGTTTACCTACCTATCATTACATCACTTTTATTCACAAAAACATTCTGTACGAAATATTATGTAGGTACTATGACTATAATAAATAATTATTATTTTCTAAATATGTAGGAATTAAGTTACTTTGTAAAATATGTACTTTTAAAATAAATGTCCAAAAATTAGCAGTAAAATACTTGATTCTATGTATAGATATAAATACTACATTGTTTTTAATTTACAACAGAATCTACTATGTTAGAGTGTTAAAAAAAATTAGGGGCACAGTATAAGTATTGGGGCACTAATTGTATCCAGGCTCGACCGGAAGTTGTCTGCACACGCCTATGTAAATAGGTGTTCTGCAACTTGCAAGGACTATGAATCAAAAATTATCAAAAACTAAATTATCAATAACATTAAGCGTAGGAATCATGTAAACAAATGTGATAATATTAATAATGAAAACTGTAAAGAGAGTACAAAATTCAATAATATTTTTGCTTTTCTGGACGAAGTTGAGCAAAAATTTGACGTATTCAGTCAATATCCAAATGTGGATAACATTATGGATATGAAGATTATAACTGTAGATAAAGCGTATAGAGGAAAAGGCGTGTGCAAAGCTTTCGTTAACAAAACAAAGTAAATATTCATAATTATTTAGTTTATTATTAATGCCCCATTTTACGTTACTAATCACACCCTTCATACAGATTTAAAAATTAATACGATAGAAGAAACTGCCAAAACCCTTTATAAACGTTTCCTTTCCCGATTGACAAACCACTCCAACCACTAATCTCTGCTCTTGATCCCGACACCATTCCTGGTAATCCTCCTTGTCAACTGAAGAGGAAGTGGTGTAGAAACTTAAATATCAATTAGCTAAATATATAAGGTAAATTTAAATTCAACCTAATCATGACATAAAGTGTCACCATTAGGTGGCTGTTTTTACCACGTTTATGTTAAGCTATATTATATATTTCCGCATGCGTTCTTATTGTAATAATTTATTTACAGATTGTACGCTTTAAAATATAATTAAAAAAAAAAAGTAGTTTATTTCATTCTTTGTTCACGTGGTGACATGGTGTATTGATGTATTGACGTATTGTTAATTATTACGTATGTACCTTTAATAATTATTTTGTAATATATATTTATCAATACTCATACACTTATTATTATTAACTAATAGTTATAATCTTCTTATGATAATAATTATAGAGAATTGGCGTTAGAAGCAGGGTGTCAACACTCAACTGCTGTACGTGGAGTGTTCTAGTTATTTTACCGCAAAAACAGCCGAAGGATTTAGATTTAAACGTATATATTTGCTACCATTTTTGGACTATGTTAAAAAACATGGTGAAATAGTGTTCAAAACACAGCCACCTCATACACATTTTAGAATTTATGTATTATCCTTGTGACCTATTCAAATGTTAATTCATTATGAATAAGTTTTTTTTTTTTGAAGAAACATCGATTATAAATTATAATTGTGCTAATATTTTGTTTAGAAATAAATTGCTAATGGTATTGTGACATATTTGATTTTATTAACTATGTTTATAAACGAAAAAAATATGAAAAATTATAGCTGTGAGCCTGTGAATTAAGTAGGTATACTTTTTTATGTGATTCTGGAGGTACTACATACTGTTACGAATTTTGACTATATTATAAGGACAGTTCTATAAAAATGTAACTAAACTGAATATTTGCGTAAAAAAATGGTGTCTCTATTTGAATGAAAAAAGTTGATACTGCCATATGATACATATTAAGAGACTTAACTACTTAAGAGGTAGGAACAATAAATCTATATATATTGGAAAACATAAAATCTTGTGGCACACATTGATTTTCAATAAATCAAGTTTTGAAAAATATATTATTTACGTATAATACTTAGATAAACAGGGATGGAGCCATGAGCATGTTTAAAAAAATCACTCGATACCTATATATTATTAGGTACCTAATTAATTTATAATATTGCCAATTACCATAGCTGGAATTCTTCTATTTTATACCTCAAACCCAGCCCTTATTTTTAATAAAAATTCGTACTACACATTTTTTAATGTACCATGACATGATACAGAACCGTGGGGGGCAAAGCCCCCCATTCCCCTTTACCAAACCTCCATGATTATACTATTAAATACAATGTTAACTTTTTTTTTTAGTAATAATTCTTTTTTATTAATCATATTCTACATTATTATTAGGTAACTACTAATCTGTTATTATTTTATAAACTGAAAATATACGTATGTCTGGTATATACAACATTATTATGCTAACGTCATTGATAAGAAGAAGTTCGGCATCTAATTATTATATATATTCAGTGTTGGGTTTGTTACTTTTAAAAAGTAATAAAGTTTCTTTACTCGTTACTTAGACACAAGTAATGAAGTTACTTTACTCGTTACTTAAATGAAATTGTAATGTAACTACTTTACTTTTCAAATATAAAAGTAACTATGTTACTTTCTCGTTACAATTTTTTTTTTTATTGCTAAGCAATTGTCGTTCAATAAGCAAAAGAACTAAAAATATACTACCTACAGAAAATATAGTATAGTTTGAAAAAGATGTTTAGTTCATAACATAAATACATAGTTATGTATTTATACGTTCTGTGTATCTAACTATTTAGTATTTAGAAGAATTTAATTAAATAATAAATGTAATTCACTATTTTAAAAATTTACGGCTTAATATTAGACACGTCAAAACCATTGAAAACAGAATATTGTGGAGAGTTTGTTAAAACGCGGGTATATATTTTTAAGTTTTTTTTTAAATTTGCAATAGGCACTAAATAATTTAAAACTGTAACGCGTTATTCTGTGTAAATTACTTATCAAAAGTAATTTTCATTATATTTTCGTTATTTGAAAATAATTGTAATGTGATTACGTAACGCGTTATAAACAAAGTAACGGCGTTACAGTAATACGTTACTTTCGTTACGTTACTACCCAACATTGTATATTTCTGTAATTATCGTTAATAATAAATTGATGAGTGACAATTAAAAAAAAATAATAATTAAATATTATTTTTTAAAAATGTGAATAAAGTATTCTGTACTACCTATTACTATGTAGAAAGTAGTCTTTCTTATTCATTAGTATTTAGTAGGTACACACTTCTCGAATTCGTAGTGCACACATTCAATTTCGAATTGCACACTTTGTGTCGGGGTACACTAAAAAATAGGGCCTGCTCAAACCTACTTTTTACGTACAATACCTGGTGGAGTACGTTACACGATATATCGTTAAATGTATACGTTTAAATTTGGACCCTTAGATTTGGGTGGTGAACCGATGGATCCTGTATTAGCGATAATGGGACCGTGTCTATAATACATTTTCTCAAAGACAAAGACCAATTATGTAGAAAACCACCAGGCATATTGGCATATACTATATGTATATACTTCAGTTTCCTTGACTGTTTCTTCTCTAGAACTTTTGATTCACACTGCAATCTAGTACAGTTGAAATTATTAAATTAAAATATTATACATAATAATATGAAACAAATAAGCTTGATTATATGTTATGAAATACCTAATTTTTAATTACGTGTGTATTATGTCCGTTCTACCTTCACTTGTATCAATACTAGTTATATTATTTGTATACTTATATATTAATTGTTGAGCTATAATAGTGATTACTGAAAGCTTTTTTAAAAAAAAAAAAAGAACGGATTGGCCTTACTCTGCTGTAAAGTTAGGGGTGGAGTGCACCTCGTTTATAGGATAGGTCATTATTACAATGGATTTGTTAAATTTGAATGCAATGATAAATATCATTGTATACGAATAACGATTCTGAACGGATATGATATATTGGTCTAAAATACTTTTACAGATGAATTCTTATGCGATGAACCGTTAAATGGAAGTATAGGGTTAACCAAAGACAAAGAATTTGTTGCAGAACATGTGGAATTTTGTAAAAATTATTTAAAGAAAGGTAAGTTAACATAAGTTATAGTAAATTAGTAACTATGCCAAATAATACATTTTAAATTATTCATGTTTTATCTCTAGTTCAAATTTTAGTAGGATTGAAAATGTGAAAAAGTTTACAAATAAATCAAATAGTGTATTACTAGGGATATTTAACAGCAAATTTACTCTTTACTATTATACACTATTCAGGTTTCCATAGTAAATATATCAGTATAATATTAAAAAAAAATTTAATTCTGTTTCATTTTCAAAATTAGAAGATTTTTTAAGGTTATTTTTCTGAACATTTAGATTGATGTTTCAATATATTTATTTCATTCATACATTTTTATTGATCATATTATAATATATTGGTTTTAATTTAGGAATTTCAGTTATGGCACTATCCAAAGATGGTGAGGTTATGGGTGGTATTATAAATTACATAATAGGTAAGAATAATGTTCAGTATAATGGGAACTTTGATGGCTATTCTGAACTAAATTTGAAGATAGTTACATTTTTATACAAAACTAATCTTAAGTCTAATGTATTCGGTCAGTATCCAAATGTTAACTGTATATTAGATATGAACATTATTGCAGTCAATAGAGCATATAGAGGTTGTGGAATTTGTGAATTCCTTGTTAAAAAATCGAATTATGCACTATTTAAACCTTTTTAACATTTCAAAATAGTAATTTTGGATCTTTGCTGATTTTATTCTCAGAGAATTAGCATTGGAATTAGGATGTCAAATGAATTATGTTGAATGCTCCAGTTATTTTACTGCAAAAGCTGCCGAAAAATTTGGTTTAAAATGTATACATTCGGTAACCTATGCAAATTACATTGATGAGAAGGGCGAGGTGGTATTCAAGACCCAATCATCTCATGAGTGCTTTAAAGTCTATGCATTGCTATTGTAAATTATTCAATATTGATATTTTTTTTAAAAAAAATGTAAATCATACTTCATTGTGTGGGTAGTATTTTTATACATTGATGTTACCAATTATATTATATTGATTTATTTCTTTTATTTCCTTAGTTCTTCATCACTATCCGAATAAGTTATAAGTTTATAAGTTAAATCCAGTGGAGGTTAAATGATTTTGTCATTTAGGATATATGGTTTATTTTTTAATAAATATAATATAGTATTCAATATTGAAAGTCATAGGAGGATCTATCCCCATGTCCCTCAGTTATTTGACCGCCACTGGTCTAAAATCTAGATAACTAGTATGAAAAAAAAAAAAACTAAAAAAACTGGGTATTTTTACAAATACCGATGTTACTAAATATCTAAATATTTTATATTAAAAAAAAAACAGTTTTCTAATTTTGATAACCATTTTTATTGCAGTTGTCAATGAGTAGCTACTAGCTTCTCTCTAACATGTATATGGTTTATTTTGTGTAAATTTTCTGTATTTATCGACTATAGCAGGGGTCAACAACCCGTGGCCCGCAAAGCAATTTTTGATGACCCGCACAAAGGTGATTAATTTTTATTTTATTTTTGTTCAATAAAATAAATATATCAATAAAAGTTTATTCTATATAGTTATATAGTTTGTTTAATTTATAAAATCTAGAATCCTTTTCAAGTGGACATAAATAATGTCAAAGATAATTTGCAAATGGAAGTCATTGAAAACTTCAAAATGACGAGGTTCTAAAAAATTATTTTCGGGAAGCAACTAGTTTGACTCAATTTTATAGTTGTTTTCCAATATCTTCCCTGGAATCAGATAATTCACCCAAAAACTTAAAGCGGCATTTGCAAGTACATATATATGTGAGCAGACATTTTCCAATTCCATTGTGAAGTACAGAAAAAGTAAGCATTCTTTGAGCCTTAGCAATGAACATTTACGAGCTGTATTATGAGTCTCAACAACAAGTCTGCAAGCTGATTTCGAAAATTTAACTAATAAATTGTAGGTACAGAAATCGCATTAATTTACAATTTTACAATTTTTTATTCAATTCAATTTTTTCCAGTAACATTTGTGTTTTCTTTTACTCTCATATTTCTTTGTAAAATAATAAATATAATAGCAATACAATTTTAAGTATTATGTCATAATATGTATTTTTTTTTTTAATGTGACCTTTGATGAACAATTAAAAAAAAATTTGGCCCACGTGGTTAAAAAGGTTGCCGACCTCTGGACTATAGTATATAAATATTAATAAAAATAATTTGAATTATTAGATAAGCAACCAAGTTTTATGTTATATAGTACTTTAAATCAACTTTTTTCTATTTCAGTTTATATAATTAGTCGTATCTTTCATAAATTAGATAGTTTTATGATTTTTTTTCCAGCTTCATTATAAGCAGGTGTATAATTTTGTGGTTGCAAAATCCTACATACATTTACAATTTTTGGGTAAATTTTAATAATAAAGTATTTCAGTTAAAATTGTATAACGTAATAAGTAATCTTTAAATGACACATAAAATTAAATTTCAATAGTAATATAAAAGAAATTAAGACATTGCAAAATTAATCAATATTGTACATAATAGTATAATGAAATTAAGTATTGTTACTACTTACTACATTAAAATCTTGGATACCTATAAATTAAATGAAATTGGAATAATGTAATTGAATTTTTCTTGTAAATAATTGTATAACTACATATCTACGTATGAATAAGTACAAAATGGTGACTTTCTTATTAAGCTTCTAATTTATTCGACTTAATTTCTTTTTTTGAAGATTAGCATTTGGTGGAAAAACAATTTAATACTTAATTGCAAATTTACGAAAAACTAAAATCTAGAAATGTAAATACTAATTACGTAATACCGGAGTAGCATATTGGTATTTACAATTTGGACATTTGACATTATTTCATACATCATACTTGATACTTGCCCGATGGGTGTTGTAATGTTGTGCTCAGTGCTAGTCGCTCAAGCCGATTGAGGACTGATGTGTAACTGTTTAGTGTTTAGCACGGCTATAGATATTATAATCATTATTATAGTAAATCGTGCCCGTGGTGTTTAGTGCAATAGTCCTTTAGTAGTTTATACTGTTTATAGTCGTTTATTAAAATTCAAAATATCATAATTATCTCATCCACCGATATCAGTGATAAATTAATAGTCCCCTCTATAATCTCCTACCACGTTCTCATCCATTGGCAGCACTGTCGATGGAACATTGGTAACGTGCGGTCGCCTGATTGTCTCATTTGCCCCCTCTCCACTACTGTTGACTTGTTGTACACATCGTGTGTGTTAATGTCCGTATACCACCGTGTTGGTTCATGGTTATAATCTTTTTAGCCTGATCGTGTCGACGACAACATTGCCAAAATGGTGAGTGCATTAATTAATTTCTCAATTTTTCATCCGTTCGAATCGTTACTGGATCCGAATGCAACAGCTATTGATCCGGCCCTATTTCCGCGGAACACGACTATCCGCCGGAATCTGATGCCGTCCGTCCGGCGACATTCGAACCGTCGGCCGTACGTGGACCGTTGTCTAGGGCCAACGGTCGTTGCATTCGTACTTAATCATTGGGCGACTTGTTTTAATTGTTTCTCCGTGTTTTTCAGTCTTTGGTCATCCCCGAGAAATTCCAGCACATCTTGCGTATCCTCAGCACCAACATCGATGGCAAACGTAAAGTCATGTTCGCCATGACCGCCATCAAGGGTATCGGCAGACGTTTTTCTAACATTGTGTTGAAGAAAGCCGATGTCGATTTGAACAAGCGGGCTGGTGAATGCACCGACGAGGAGGTATGTAGCTATTTAAACTGTTGATCTGTGGTGTACACTACCACCTTAATCCGCTGGGCACCCCCCCATGTTCAGACCTAAAGATTAGCTGCAAGCGTTTTGAGAATGTTCCGTCAGTTATTTGACGTAATAGTGTTTACGTTTGCTAAAATGAAAGCCTTGCAATTACCAAGGGATTTTAGTGGACCTTTGCTAAATGCTCATGCCTGCGAAGGAACAACTCGTCAATAAATTAGTATTAAGTTTTTACAAATTGCACTATATTGTCGTGTAACTAATCTTTTTTTGTACTCTTAAGCCTCTTGGTTGAATTATTAATTAATTAGGTAGATCAAGTTAGACCAATTAGATAAAAAAAATTTGGATTCATAATGGTACCAATTGAGATATTTTGCTCTGTATCTTATCGTATTACACTTTTTGTGTAGTTCATAAATAAAATATTTTGTTAATAATATGTTTGTAATTATTAGTTATTTTCATGGATGATCCATTTAATTTTAAAGTTAATTTTAAATCATGTAGTTTCCAGTTATGTGATTCTCTATTTGTGTGTAAAACAAAGTAGATGCTTAATGCACAATGACTTATATACTTAAACATTTAATACATATTTATAAATGTTAGTATTCGTGCTAGATAAAGAATCTTCATTAGGATAATATAAATGCAATTCATTCATTTGATATTCTATCGGTGAAGAGACATTAAAATGAAAATTTTCTATTTTTATATTTATTCGTTGTTTTGAGTATTTGTCATCACTTGACTAAGGGCAATCAAAGGTTTATTATGCATACATCGAAATTGATATTTAGTGCATAAATAATATTTTTTTGTATAAATATTTCACATATGTATTTTTTAAAGTTGTCATAATTTTCTTAATGAATTTTAATTGTTGATCCTAATATTCATTGTTTTATGCACCATTATTTTAAAAATATTACATTTATTTTATTTTAATAATTGTCAATAATGGTGCTATAACATCTATCTTCATTAGGATAATATAAATGCAATTATTCATTTGATATTCTATCGGTGGAGTGACAATAAAACTTTTATTTTTAAGAAAATGTATAGTTATATTTATGTTTAAGCATAATCAACGGTTCATAATGTTTTATATATTATGAAATTGGTAAATTATGCAAAATCAATAATTTTATATGCAAATCTATTTAGCAAACTATTCAATAACATTTTGCTTAGATCTGTTTTAAAAACATCATTTTACACAATATGTTCATGAATTTAATATTCAGTTAAGTAACTAGTATATAAGTAATAACTAAACCATTTATATGTTACAAAGCACAATCAATGGTTCATAATGTCTCATATATTATGAAATTGGTAAATTGTGCAAAATAAAATATTGTTTATAGAATTAAATCCGTATCAACTTATTGTTAAACTTACTTATTTACTTGTACTATTGGGCAATTTGCCCATTTTATTCTTTGAATAAACAATATTATTATTATTATTATTATTATTATTATATTGACTAGTATCTATTTAATTACATTTCTATTAAAAGAGTTAATTCTCCAACATCCTATGTTTTTATTTTAACATTTTTGTTTATGTTATTGATAAGATGAATGTTAAATAAGTGAAAAGATTATAATATACATTTATCATTTTTAGGTTGAAAAAATTATTACAATTATGCAAAACCCTCGTCAATACAAAATTCCAGACTGGTTTTTGAATAGACAAAAGGATGTAGTTGATGGAAAATTCTCTCAAGTATATTAATTTTATTTAAAGTACAATTAGTATTTCATTAATAATCTTAATTTTAAACATTTTATTTTTTATTTCAGCTTACCTCCAGTACCCTTGACAGCAAATTGCGTGAAGATTTAGAAAGGTTGAAGAAAATCAAAGCTCATCGTGGTCTCCGTCATTACTGGGGGTATGTTTGGTTTTTTTTTTATTTAATATTTTATTATATGGAGATATTTTTCAGATATATAGTTTTTATACTTGGTTACTATTTACATGAGTACATATATATTTTTTAGAACCTTTTTGATAAATTTTTAATTTGTTACCACTTGAAGTTTCCAATCAAAACTGTTTTGATTAGGCACTTCAATAAAACTATAATCTGTTGACTTTATACTTAGTATGATACTAGTTGTTTTAGTTGTATTAGACATAATGGTTGTACTCCAATAATAATTTTATATGCTTGTCTTTAACTGGAATAAATTTTTTCCTATTTGAATCATCAAAAGTTAAGTGTGGGACATCTGATTTCTTCTTAGCTTTACGGTTCTTGTAGGATCTGAGCTGCCACACATAATCTCCATTTTCCCCTGTCCAATGCCATATCTACTGACACGCTCCTTCCCAAAATTTTAATGTCTTTACCTACTACATTTTTCCATCTCGTTTGTTGTCTGCCTATTGGTCTTTTCTTGTGTATGGTCTAGTACTTATGATATCATTATCAGCTCTCCATACATGCCCAAACTATTCAATTCTCTTAATTTTTATGTATGTTAATATTAGGTTTTCCATATAGTTTATATAGGTCGTCATTTTTCTTTCAAATATTCTTAACTCTGCCAAAGATGGTTTTTAGTACCTTTCTTTCAAATATTGGTAGTCTGTTATTATAACCCTTCGTTGAAGACCCAGACATCTGATATAAATTGAGATTATTTTCTTAAAAATTAAATGTGCATAGTTTTTTATCTATTAATTAAAAATATTTTTATTTAATACTTATACATTAGTTAAAAATTATTTATTATACAATAACAATACTATAAATTTTTATCTAGGGTAAACTTAATAAAAATGGTTATTTTAAAATAAATTGTTTCTTTAAATTATAAATATAAAAGTTTTCCAATTAGTACTATGTTTCTATATGTGTTTTGTAAAATTTTACTAATTATTATATTTTATTTTAGATTGAGAGTTCGTGGTCAGCATACCAAAACTACTGGACGTAGAGGAAGAACTGTTGGTGTGTCTAAAAAGAAATAAGTTAATAAAAGTGATTATTTTTATTCAAAGCATAAATTGTTTTTTTCTTATCCATGTTTACTTCTCTATCTTTTCCCTTTTTGTTTCTGGTTACCACTTAATATCAGTGTTTGGAAAAAACGTTATTTTTAAATGTGTTCACATTTATATTTTGTGAACGACACGAATGTCATTCACTTTTTTCAAATTGAACGTAAACGATGGTCAGATATTTAATGAACCTGAACAATTTTTTGGGCGTTCAAATTTATTTACAATTTTAAAATATATATATGAATAATTATTATATAACATTTCAAAGGACCCATATCCAATTAAAACAAAATAATATAAATTATGGTTTCTACGAATTTTTAATACTTTGATATTAATATGAGTCACAAAGGTCTGAAAAATCTATTGTTAGTAATAAAAATACACTTAATAAGATATGAATAGTAATATGAGAGCAAGTTGGTCCTACCTACATATACTTAATATTCATTTAAATGCAATGACTTAATTTTTTTTAAAAACATGAAAGACATGTAGTTTAAACCATGATAAAAGATAATATTATTTTATATCGTGGTTTAAACATACTTCATTGAATATTGCAAATTGATATAATTTCTAATTTTTATGTAAAAGGTAGCTTAGTAGTAGGGTTGATAATAATATAATATAGTAATAAATATTGTCACATGTTAAGTGTAACATATAAAATGTGGATAATGTATAAAAAGTATCTAGGTATTTTATATATTTTTTTTTATTACATTTAAAATTATATATTTTTATAGTTCATAAATTATAAAATCTTTTTATTTTTTGAGTACCTATCCAAGTTAAAAAAGCTTGGCGGGACTTATGCAGAAAAATGTTTTGGGGGGGTATTTTTGAAAATCAGAACTTTTTCAATAAACAAATGAATATCTTATAATATACATACATTACCAAACATTTTGGGGGGTGGTTGAACACTCAAAACACCCCCCTGTGTACGTACCTGGGGCCATAGGTTGGAGACCCTGGGTTTAAAAACAAAGACTTGCGCAAACTGTAAAAGGTAGTATGTCTCAGACCTCACACTTGTCTGAATTATTTAATTTGAAATTAAAGGGTTGAACATAAAGTAAAATATGACTAATACATTTCCAAATCGGAGAAAATCGCATTGTAACGAGCTGTAATGATTGCAAATAATTGCATGGCTGATAATAAAGTTTCAACAATAAATAATTCTTATATTTTACATTTATGGCATTTTATTACTTATCTCACTCAATGGATAAAGTCCATGATTCCGGAAGCACTTCGCCAAATACGTAACAAAATTTATCTACTTGGTCAATTTCATCTAAAGTCAATGACAATAAATCAGATTAAAAAGTAGAGATTTTGAAAGCGTATTATATAGGCAACTTAACAAAAGTTTTAAAATGAAAACGAATAGAGAATATGTTGACACCAGTAGCATGGTGAGTACCAAACATATTTTATGATTCACGATATATAATTTTTATTATAATAACTTATTTATTTAATCTAACACCAAATGTCCAAATCTGTAGTGTTGGTGAAGCCTTTTGTAATTATTTTTGTTGATTTTTTAAGATTTTTAGATTATAAATAGAATATTTTCAATTGCATTTATATTTTATTAACTCATGATTTTTAATTCAATACATAATAAAAAAAATCATAAAATAATAAATATGTATCTTAACTGAATTGTATCTTTACAAAGGATTATATTATATTGGTAAAAAAGGAATTTTACTTAAATTGTAATTAGAATAAATATCGAAACATAGAGATTTTTAAATTTAGAAGAAAAGTTTTAAATCACATGAAAGATAATGAATTTCAAAATGTTATTTAGATATCAAAATTTTTATTTTTTTTTTATTGATCATGAAATTTGCATATCCGCTTCGACAGCTGAGGCCATTAGCGTTACATTAAAAGAAAAAAGTACATATATATATATAATTTTACAACATTGGTATTTAATCTTATAGTAAATTTATTAATTTAGTTGCTTTTAAGAATTCTATTGTGTTGATTTCGTTTTCTGGGTTTGGGCCTAAGCTTGTTCCGACGTCATGACTTATGTTAAGTTCATCTCTTTGTGTTAGGAATGATTTGTATTCATCAAAAATGTGTTCAATTGTGAGCTTGGTGCCGCATGCTTGACATATGGGTGGGTCATCTTTTGCCATCAAGTATCCGTGTGTCATTCTTGTGTGACCAATTCTGGCTCGATTTAGTTTTTTTTCGTTTGGTATACTTATGTTTGGGTTTCTTTTCCATCTTTTTACTTAAAATTGTTTTATTATTGCTAGCTGTGAGTGTAATTTCAATTAACAAATGAAATTTAAAAGATTAAAAAAAATAGAAGTTGGAAAACATAAATTCAATTCTTAATTAATATAGATAACCATGTTTTAAAATAAAAAAACAAATGAAGCAGGGGTTCCACGGCACTCGAAGGTTTTGATTTTAACTTTAACAAAATAGTTTGTATAATATCCAGAAGGTAGCTAATTTACGTTGCAATAAAAATGAATGAATTTAATGTAAACATTTAGTTTCTTATTTAATTTTAAAATGTATTATTTATTATAGTATGAATAAATTTATATTTAACTATATATTTATATTAACTATATAAATGAATACAGTTGTAATTATTACATTCTTAGTTGATATAGATATATTTCAAAATGCGAAAAAATTGTGAAGGGGCTCCAGGCTCCCAAAAGTTTTGTTAAAATTTTAATAAAATAGTTATATATAATTTTATGTAGCCAATTTACGTTGAAATTAGAATAAATTAAATTTATCATAATAATTAATATTTTTTTTTAATTAAAATTTTCAATACTTTTCTAAAACATTAGGAAAAAACTATAAAAAAAAATTACGGAAAACAAGAATTTTTATGCAAAACCATTTTATGACAAAATACATTTTTTCAAAATGCTCTAATTCAAAAATGAAAAACCGCAAATATTTGAAATGTTCACCAAATATTTATATTAACGATTTCTATACATAGTTAAGTTTTTGAAGTATTTTGAATTATTTATAGACAATTGAAATTATCGATTTTTCTAAATATTTGTTCTAAAAATTTGGTTGTTCAAAAAATCTTGCAAATTTAATTCAAGTTTTATTATAAGTTGTACTTATCGCTTTTGATAAAAATCGAAAACTGTTTACCACACATTTTTTTTCAAGCCCATAAAATTTGTTTATGAAATATATAAAAATTGCCATAATTTGTTGGTAATTTTGTAGTTGAAAACTCATAAGGTTTTTGGTATTTATACTTCTCTAACATTTGAAATTTAAATTTTTATAAAAATGCATAAAATAACGATTTATTCTCAATTGATTTAAAATATTTATTATTATTCAAAAAGTATAAGCCGTAGAAACTTGAAACTTTTATATTAAGTAACTATAAAATGTTTTGATATTTCTAATAGCGCATATAATAGCTTTATGTTTTTAGTTTTATACTTTTGGCGTGGGTTTACCGTACAAATATCAGCTTTTTCATATTGGAGGTTACTATAAGCCATTATGCAATATTGCAATATTTTCTCTAGTGCCGCGTCATTTGGTCACGGTAAAATGGCTAATAAGTATGTCGTATTGTACTCGTATTTAGGTATATAGTCTGACTCATCCGCTTATGCAGTTTGTTAAAATAATATTATTTAAGATCACCCAATTCGATTATGATGCTCTATAATATATATACTGTTAATTTTGAACTTCATATTATTGGTACCTATATATGCATATACTTACATGTAAATATGTTACCTAGTGCACCAGTGCACATATGTACATGCACTAGTCTAATAATAATACTATTGTTGTCGATATAGGTATTACATATTATATTATATATGTATTATACAGGCAAAAATACTGCCATGATATCCGCTTATCTTGAAGACTCGAAATGAATGCGTATCAAACCTGTGCGTATAATATTAGTATGTTTATAATATATTAGTATTTTTGTCACAGAATACGCAGAATAGGAGAAAGACAGAAAGAACGCTTATCGATCCTGCGAAATGCTCCGGACCAGATACGATGTCCTCGAGCTCGGATATTCAATATTGAAATCTTATAAGGTGGGTATTAAATATTAATAATATTTTAATATCCACAAGACAAAAAATTCAGGGTGATTTTTGGGAAAGCTCACCTCCTTTTTTGGTAGCAAAAATGCTAAAATTTAGATTTTTTTTTAAAGTCATCAAGTCTTTATGAAAACTATGTTGCCTGCTATTTTTTAGATTTTGAACGGAGTGATGGAATCTATTGGTTTTACAATGATGTGTATTTTTTTTTTTTTTAATTTTTTTTTTTTTGTGTCTGTCATTACGTTTTGGGGCAGTAAAAATGTATCGATTTTCTTAAACAGCAACTTTTCTGAAAGAAAAGTGAATGTAGATGGTACTTGGGCAAGTCAAAAATCCAACTTTTTCAATACTTTTTTAAAAAATCGAATAAACGATAAAAAAATTACGAAAAACTGGAAATTTTACGTAATTTAATTTTATGTAATTTTTACAAAATACATTTTTTTAAAATGCTCTAACTCAAAAACGAAAAACCGCAACAACTTGAAATTTTTACCAAATCTTTATATTGGCGTTCTCTATACATGGTTAAGTTTTCAAAGTATTTTGACTTATTTATAGACAATTTAAATTTTCGATTTTTGTAAGTTTTGATGGATAACCTAGTGTTAAAATTTTGAACCTTAAGTATAAACAAAATAAATTTTATGAATTTTTATCTACAAAATAATTTGCAAATTATCGTGATTTTGACACATTTTATTCAAATTTGAGCTTTATGGGCTTATAAGAAAAATTTGAGTGAAACGATCTCCGACATTTTTTAGTGACGATAATTTTAACTTATTATAAACCTTGTATTCAATTTTCAAGAGTTTTCGGATAGCCTAATAAATTTTATAGATATTTCAAAAAAAAAAAAAACTTACAAAAATCGAAAATTTAAATTGTCTATAAATAAGTCAAAATATGTTTAAATACTTTGAAAACTTAAGTATGTATAGATAATGTCAATATAAAGATTTGGTGAAAATTTCAAGTTGTTACGGTTTTTCGTTTTTGAGTTAGAGCATATTTCAAAAACCGATATCATTTGTTAGTCTAGAATATTATACATTATATTATATTTTACATGTAATTTTATATCAATGTTCCCTGTTCAAAGGCTTATAAAAAAAATTGTGCCTATGGATTTTAATAATTTTTGAATGACAATAATAACTACTTCTGTGAAATCTTCTATTAAATTTTCAAGTATTTTGTATGAGTCAATGTTTTTTATCACCGATTATAAAAAAAAAATGTAAATAATTCGAATATTTTAAATGCCTATAAGTGGCTTAAAAATCAATATAATATTTTGAAAAAAATATGACATAGAGGAAATGTCTATCTTAACATCTGGTGAAAATTTCAAGTTTCTGCTACTTATACTTTTTGAATTAAAACAAATATTTAAAATCGTTTGACCATAAATCGCTATTTTATGCAATTTTGTAAAAATTTAAATTTCAAAGGGTCATAAAATTTTTTCCTTTTGGTCCGGTAGAAATTTTTTTAAAGATTTTTGAAGGGTAGCTTATGGATAACTTAGTGTTCAAATTTTGAACCTTAAGAATGAACAGAATAAATTTTATGGATTTTTATCTACAAAATAACTTGCAAATTATCGTGATTTTGACACATTTTATACAAATTTGAGCTTTATGGGCTTTAAAAAAAAAATTGAGTGAAACGATCTCCTATATTTCTTAGTTAGTTACAATAAGTTTAACTTATCGTAAACCTTGTATTAAATTTTCAGGGGTTTTCGATCAGCCAATTAAATTTTAAAGATATTAAAAAAAAAAGTTTTACGAAAATCGAAATTTAAATTGTCTATAAATAAGTTAAAATATGTTAAAATACTTTGAAAAAAGTATTGAAAAATTTGGATTTTTGACTTGCCCAAGTACCATCTACATTCACTTTCCTTTCAGAAAAGTTGCTGTTTAAGAAAATCGAAGCATTTTTACTGCCCCAAAATGTGATGACAGGCACAAAAAAAGAAAAGAAAACATACATCATTGTAAAACCAATAAATTCCATCACTCCGTCCAGAATCTAAAATAAAAAAAAAACACTCATCATTGTAATATCAATAGATTCTATCTATCTATCACTCCCTTCAGAATCTAATACTATATTATAATATACCCAATATAGACCAACATATCATCTCCGTTCAGAATCGTTATTCGTATACAATGATACCTATCATTGAATTCAAATTTAACAAATCCATTGTAATGACCTATCCTATAAACGAGGTACACAGTGCACTCCACCCCCAACTTTACAGCAGAACGAGGCCCATCCGGTTCTTTTTTTTTATACCCTTTCTCCAAGTATGGTCTGTGTACTCTGTGGCGGTGCAAACTTTTGTTTTTCAAATGGGAATATCCTTATTTTATTGTGGTAAACTATTGGAGTTATTTTTCTGTGAATTTTGATGTACCAAAATCAAAATTCGAACGAATAGTTTTTGAATTATTTTAATATAACTATTAAGGAAATATTCCTATAATATATAGCATTGTGATATAATTTGTGAACGCTATTTGCTGCGGATTTGAGATTGAAAATTTAATATAAGCACTTGTTCGCCTACCCTAATAGGCCTAAAGTGTTCATCGCTGGATAGCTTCCCTGATCATTTTAATTTTACATTTATTTTTAATACACATTGTAAATTTATTTATTTTTAATAAAAAAAAAAAAAAATAATAAAAGTATAAGCAATAATTGTGTGATGCTAACAATTAACATGTAACGTATATTATTATAATATAATATAAAATAATATAATTATTATGTAATGTGTTATAGTGTCATACCTAAACTTATACGAGTTATACGTCGAATCGGATAACGCGACAGCTGTTATCTGCTATCTGCAATAACCAATCATTGAGCGGTATTTATCAATATTATTTTTATATACGTGGTACACTAGTACGTACTTACCATGTTTCACATTATTTTATATCTGCGTAATGTTTAAGCTACATAAGTAACGCTAATTATCAGATACCTATTGATTTAGCACCTTAACTTACAATTTTAAGTTTGAATAATTCTGAAAGTACTTGTCCAAAATTTGACTAAGTTCCATAAAAATCAAGTGAATACTATTTCATGTAGAAAATATGGGATTCTCATTTGACAAAGTTTGTATGGCTACAGGTACAGGACATACCTAAGTTGGCATGATAAAAAAAGTTACCTAGTGAATAACATAGTTTTTAAGGTAACTTGAAAAAAAAATCAAATTTAAGCATTTTTATGGTAAAAAAAAGTGGGTAGCTCGCTTAACAAATTACCCATGTACATAAACGCCGTATACAGAGAGCTCTGGGGCTACAACTCCCTACGAGATTAATAAAATGGAGCTCAGCCTCCCACGATTCTCTTATAAAAAATCAATATTTGTTATATACATCCACAAAATATTAATTTTATTTTTAACAAATTTTGTCTTGTGATTTAAACTGATTTTGCATGCTATTAATATTATTAAAAATTAAAATGCTATAACATACAAAACAACAAATTCGTAATTACATTTTAGTAATTATTTAACGGACAATTAAGGAAAATAAAAATAAGATATATATGATAAGGGGTATAAAACATTACATGAATTTATAAAAAAGCGAAACCCCCGTGAAATTTTTAAAACCTGGCGGCTGGCACCTATGACCCTGCATATATATATATATATAATGTATGTATGTATGTACATATGAAATGAAACACTATAATTAACATCATTGAATATTATGTTAGTTATAAAGATTTGATTTTAAATAATTTAAATAATATATATTACGTCATGTACAATGTACTTCCCCGTGTTGACGAATCTTTTTGTAATTTTACGTTTTCGATATTTTTTGACTGAGGGACGTTTTAGTCACTGTTATCGTTTAGACAAAATATCATTCACCACGGTTAATTCCTTGAAGTTATAGTATTACTTCTACTTAAATCATCTTTATAAATATATAAATGGATCCACCGATCTCTCTTAATCAGAATCGTTTTTTTGAGAACAATGGTACATTTGGTTTCAAATTTAAAATACCAATACAGCAATATCGTTCACCCCTCACTGTATCTCGCCTGATCATAGATTCTCACTTGTCTTTCGAGATTAGTCCTATATATTTACTACTTTTTCAATATGTACGTTTTTAATTTTGATTTATATTAAAAAAAAAAAAAAAATGAGAATACAATATTGGTAGACCGTAGACGCTCGAAAAACATTTACGAAGTTGGCTGTAACAAACGCACAATATAATACATGATGGATAGGAAAATAATACATATGTTTAGATTTCAATTTAAAAACCAACACAACTATTTGGTTTTTTTTTGCTCTTTTTATATGACCCGTGATTGGTTTGTTAGTGTGATAGTCCGATAGGTTTTTGAATACCTTGTTTTTTTGCCTTTATTCGTTCTCTCTGCACTGAACATAATCAACGTGTACACATACGATGGAAAAATTGCACTTAATTCTATACGCTTTGCTCAGATCGATTATGCACCGCCGTAAGTTATTTGACCGGTTTAACGTTGTATACAGCATGTCAAAGACTTGCAAAACAACAAAGTTAGGATTTAAGACAGAGTCTCTTAAACTGTGTCCCGTGGAACCCCGGCTTTGTTTCAATAGTTTTAATGCGTCATTTTATATAAAGATTATTTACAACAGGGTTCCATAGAACACAGTTTAAGAGACTGTGTCATAAATCTTAACTTTGTGTATTGTTCGAATGCGCATAATTATTACACGGTGTTGTCGGTTTTAATCTATAGGCGACGCGTGACCCATTCCTCAACCGTGGCTGCAGCTGCGAAACTTCGATCGTCCAGAGACTTTAACGGTTATGAACTACTCGGATGGAACGCCGATGAAAAGACGCGATGGCGCGGCAGAGTTTCTCGGGATTACCGTGGATAGCAAAACACCGCGGCAACACCACAACCATGATGGTATAAATTACGTGCACTATTTATCTCGACATAATGTTCGCTGACAAATAATAAATAGGCTCTGTAATAATAGATGGGTCGATAGCCGTCGGTTTTTTCCCTTTTTAACCTTTTTACTCTTATTCTAATTCCTTTAAGGGTCAAATTTTGAAAACATTTCTTAGTACTATCAAGAGTTTTTGTGCTTGTATATGATATCAACCAGAAGTATTGCTCCGTTATTTATTTATTTATTAATAATATATACGCCTTTGCCTTATGAGGTTCAGTACAGTACATTGTTTTGAACAACAACAAGTATGTTTTGAATTTTCTAGTGTTATCCGAGTCCAAAAATAGAGCCGAGATCGTCCCGTATCAGATCGTAGAAAGACTACGATCCATGCCCATGGAAAGTAGTACGGAAGCGCCACCGTCGATGCAAATGGACAAATCGAACTCGCAGTCACCTCAATTGTCGGTCATCAAATGCAAACGTTAGCTCCAAGTACGGCCGTCTTCAACCGAGGACAACCGGGGAGACGGTACCAAAGACTTGATGGTACAGCTCTGGACCTTGGGAACGGTGACACCGACACCGGTAAACCACGGTGACTTTTCCATGAAACCGTACAATATGATGTTCGACGAGCACGGAAATATGCACATGAAACATTTTGTCGGTCAATTGTACTAACTATATTTGTATAACTAATTGGAAACTGCTAAGTCGTTACTAAAAACAATGACGGGATCGGGCAGGCGAAGTATTCGTAAAACATACGCCCACAATTACTGACAATATTGTTTATATCCCGCAAGTGTGTTTCATTGTTGTTGTCTGATGATCATATTACATTTGTTTTCGCGTACATATTCGATGATCGTCCAATCATCAAATTGTAAAATTTTGATCATTGAATGACGTGTACCGTAAAAATTATTCAACTTCCGACATAACATGCAAGTATAATTATTCCAATATTTCGGTCATTGTGTCTCAACACTCTCAACGTTATTGAGTATATTTATATTTATAGTTGTATTATTATTGTAAAATCTCAAACATCTTAAAATATAATAAATTGTAATATTGTATAAATTCTATAATTTTATTTTTACTTTTTTTAAATAAATAATCAAAACAACGTGAAAGTAATACCAAAGAAAATACGTTAATGCAGAAAAATTAAATTTAAACTGGTTACAATACATACATAGGTAATAGGTATATGCAGGAATAAAAAGCAATAGACAATTGTGGAGTTTTACCAGATAAATATAAAATATAATATATTTACAAACATCATAATTATTATGCAAGAACTGGCTTAATAGAGACATTCTTTTGAAAAAATCAAAAGTGTATATTAATTATAGATGTGTTGTTTGAATATTGATTGTGTGTAATATGTATGAATTATGTAATCCTTGGAGGTATTTATTTATAGACTATTTGAGAATAATATAACCTAATTATTAAAATATGATAGATTTAATAAAGAGCGGTCAATAAACCATAAGCTCTGTAACTTGTAGTAGGTTAAATAATATTATATTATAGTACCTATAGTAGGTATACCTATTCTATATATATACCCAATACATTGGGTCATTGGTTGAATATCTTTGAAGTTAAATAACATACTATTCATAACCAATACTCACTACTCAGTAGTGTTCGATTTATTCATTCTCGGTAGATAAGGTTGTGTTGTATTATTTTGCGGTTTTGTCGATTGTGATTTTTAACCTCTCTAATTCATATTTTCCATTTTATACAGTTATTGTTATCTATTTCACATTACAGTAGTATTATACGGTAATTTCCAAAAATATATTTTGTCCTTTTTACTATTGTTATAAATTTTAATTTTTATTATAACACATAAAAATTGTCGATTTTACATTTTATGGAGTAACAATTTTCCAAGAAAGTAATGTCAAATTAGTATTTGCAGACTACTTATAAGTATTTTAAACTTTAGGATTTAGATAATCACTTTGACACTTTGGGCCCAAAAAATATTTGTGCATTATTCTGCCCACTCATTTAAACTTTTAAATTAAAATTAATAAAAATACATTAACAAATATAATGTTCTGTTTCGTCATATGATTTATGTGTGATTACGTGTAAGTTATAATTTACAACTGTACCAAACTTAATCAAATTTTTGAAATTCGTAGTTAAAAAACTCATTAATCCAAATAAGTATCTTGATTGTATTATTGTAATATGTAGGTACGTAGGAGTACAGTTATATATAGTAGGTTAGGTTATGGTTTTATATAGTGGTGCATATACTCGTATATACGATTTGTATAACAGACATCATTTAACGCTTTTACTGAGCTATACCGTTTTTATATAATATAATTTATTTTTCAACTTGCTTTAGATAATTTGATAATTAATTAAGATCTTAGTTAAAAAACTTAATTGTTACATAATAATTCTAGAATTAAAAAGTAGAGAAAGCTAAAACCGGAAAAATATTTAATTTATTTTCATAGTACCTACCTACCTATTTTTGTTTTTATTATTTATTAAGAACATTATTTTATATGCAGAACTCTACCAAACTTACTATAAATTTTATATAATTCACTATGGATTATGGAAATGTATAATAATTATATTTAAATTAACTATGTAATGTATATTTATGTAAAATGTATACGATATACCCGAAAAGCTAAATTATTGTAAAATGAACACTTAGTACTTAGTATAATTATTAGTACGATGTATTATAGTAGACTTCAGTGTCTTATACATTTTATAGTGGATTTTTAAGATTACTTCTCTTATTAATTATTTATCTTAATTCTTGATTCCTAAATGTTTGTCTCAAGCTTTCATCTTGCATATTTAGGAGAATATGTTATTTTTATTTTTTGGAAATTTGAAATTTATTTAAGAGTTTCAATGTGTAAATAAACAAATATGCCAATTTTGAGTAGAACTATGAATACCTAATAATACGTAACTACTCTCTTTCATACAAAATATAATCATGTTTTTACGGTAGATAGACATTTAATTCTTTGAATTTGTATTTAGACGTACCGTGTAAATGAATAAACGTAATAGGTACCAGGTACCTATTTACAGCTATACAATACAATTTAATATTTTAAACACTGAATAATATTTTAAAATAGTTTATTGAGAACCATGAAATATTACGTATTGTAATACCAAAAATATTTTACAAGAAAAATATAATATAGTCTTTTATACACATATCTTATATTAATATATAAAGTTAATTCTATACCTACGTTATAGATTTTTACGAATATTGATATTTTTCTATTACGTTGGTACATATACGAATACGTGTGCCTGTGTGCAAATCATTTTCTTGTTCAAAAAAATATTATTTGCCAACAGCATGATTGTACCGGTCTCGAAAATTGTATCTATTATCTATAATAATAATAATATATTATGTTAAACTTATATGTAATAACAATTATTATATTGTTAAACCCATCAACAACCGTGTAATTCTGATTATATTTTTGTTGATTTGATACAATATGTGTGATCATTTTTACTGTTTTGTTAATTTTTGATTTTTTCAAGTTTCCAGTTATTATTTGTCTTTTTGATTTATTTACGAGGTCTTTTACACGTGTGCGGATTAAACTATTTTATTTTTTCATTATGATTTCAAAAATATTGATTGTAAATTAGTTATTGTAACTTTATAACAATTATAACATAATACTGTATTTTTTACATGCAAACGTATGTATTATTACAATTTACTCATGTAGTCATCCATGTATATATATATATATATATATATATAAATTGTGTATTTGTGTATATTATATATATATATATATATATATATTGATACTATTTGTAGGTATATAATAATTTGTTTATCAGGGTGATTGTATCAATTTATTTGTTCGAGTTCACGTAGAATTTATGTATTTTATACTTTTGAAAAATTGATTTGACGTCTTGTGCCTAGAGTTCCTGACGGTCCTGATAAGTATAGATGTATTATGTTATCTTATTAGGCCATGTCAAATAATATGAGAGAAATAATTTTTAACGAAACATTTTGAAAAGCGTCTCCATTTAATGACGTTTAATGCAGTGAAGTGTTCTTGGTACCTTAACGCTTTCGAATGTAATAATGCTTTTATTGTTACTTATACTTCATATGTACCTTATATATTTACTCCTGTTCTGAATTGAAACAGTCGCATATTTTTGTAATTTAAATAATTAATTTGCTATTTGCTATACAATTTACTGTTAAACATGATGCACATTTCCATTTTTCGTATTATTACGTGATTTGCGTACACTTTCACGAAACTGTATCAAACCGTTTTATGGGCATGTAAAATCGTTGTTTTAACAGTAATGAGGAACAGACGGTGATGTATACAGTATAAAAATTATTTCATTATTTGTTTTATCATGTTAGGTAAAGGTATTCTTATTTATTTTAATTATATCTTTTTACGTTTAAATCATAAAGAAAAAATGGTTTTAAAAATTATCGGTAACGATAAAATACTATTTAAATTTAAAAGTTTATTCATCACCAAGTTTTCGAGTTACTAAGTACTTCTTTTTCGGATAATAAGCATTTGAATTTTCAAATAAATGAAAAATATCAGTAAATGCTTCTGCTTGATGCACTTAAACCGTGATTGCATTGAGTCTTAAGTGGAAAACGTATATAGTGATTTAGGTATCTACTCCCTAAACTACTAATACTATGCCTTATTTATTGTATATTTATAGAAAATGCATGAAGTTGGGCAACGACGCATATATTTAATGTATTGTGTATTCCTATTAAAATATTCACTTCAGGTATATTTGTTTATCTTTATTTTTCAATTTATGTTTTCTAGTAACTTTTTATTCGTAATCTTTAGATCCGTAAGAAATTCTTATCGTCCCAGCATTGTTTAGAATTATTTTTCAATATTTAGTTATTACTGGCTCACGTCGAGTGAAATGAAACGAATATCAAAACATTTATTTTATGTAAAATTACTACATGGACATGTGATATGTATTAAATTAGTCTATATTTTACTCTTAATTTGTTATATAATTTAAACTGTAATGTATTCTTAAACTTAACCGACTACAAAGGTGTTCGTAATGCAAACAGATTCTAATTTTTTTTTTTTAAGACAATTTTGAACTTACTAATAATAGATATATTTGCTTAGTTTAATTGTTATTTGTTTTGTAATTAGTTAAATTGGTATCGGAACATGCCGCACCGTTTGAATTAATTAAATTAATTAAAATAGAATTGTATGGAAACAAATGGGTTTTCAAGTTTTTGAATAACTCGGTATGAATCTAAAATATTCTGCGTAACGTGTAAAATATATTAAATATAGAAACTTGTATATAGGTTTAATAAAGTTTTATTAAAATATTTCGTAGAATGAGGCACGGGAAACACAATCTAGAAGTGAAATGTACCTAATCTGTTAAATATGTGTCATTATAGTCACTATAGTCATCGATATCGTTTTATTACTATTCGTGGTTTCAATCATCTGTACTTGAAAAATTTTCTCTTACTCAGTCATAGTTACCCTTAAATATATTATTTGTCCACATGCTTCATCATCGACTATCGTATATTCGTATGAATTTATGTATATAAAAAAAAAAATTCGACCGTTTAATGGTCATATAATACATTATACCTAGTTTGTTATTTTTACTAGAGTAACTTGTATAATATTCTAACGGGCGGTCATCGCATCGTCGGGTTACGTAATTTCCGATGACTCTTCCGTTGGCCTTGCGCCATTTCAAGGATTAAAAAAAAAATACCGTTTTATGGGCCACTGTCTGTGACAGTGAATCATTTGAAGGTCTCGAGTAGGCTCATGATGCAGTTCGTCCGTTTTGTGGTGAAACCCGGTAAATCGTTTCCGTTAACCCTTGCATTTATCATCGTAAAAGGAATGCGGATTTCGTATAGGAAATACAATATTACGTTGGTTAGCTTACATATTACACCATACATGCGTGATACGTGTTCACATAAACCAATCGCAGACATCGTTTGGGAAAATTTCAAAAAAAAAAAATACACTTACAAAATGATCTTATGAAACGTATTTATATATTGTACTATGTATAAACATTTATATTATACTTACTATCAAGTAATATCAAATGAATGATAAAACGATGAAATTTCTGGAGAAAATGGTTATTTTGTGTACTGTGGTTTTCTATTGAAAATCTGAAATCAGTAATAAACAATATCTTTGTGGATAAAAGCAATAAAAAAAACCAGATTTTTTAGAGTAAAAAAATGTTTATATTATAACGTCATAATTAATAACATGGATGTACCATTTTTTGTTTTCTTGTTATAGTTTATCCATTCACCGCATTTGAAGTTCACTAATTTTCCATAATTCAAAAGAAAGAAGAGCTTATTATGATTGTGAAAGAAAAAATAATTTATCATTTGGCATGTAAATTGCAAATGATTTCCAATTTAAAAATCGTATTGAACCGCGTATTCAGAATGATTTTCTTGTTACTAAAATGATATTTAAGATACACTGTAGTAAAGAGTAGGCAGTCTAATGTTATGGAAGATGGAAACATGAGGAATATTTAGCGGTGAAAATGTTTTAAGCGGGCAGAAACCAAAAAGGTTACTAACATGTTAATTTATGGGCCATAAGTAGAAGTTATTATCTATAATATAATATGCTCTAGGTATGTGATAATTTATATGTTTATAATAAACAAACATGCATAATGATTATAATAGCTGGTAGTGCACGCATATTTTTATTTTATAAATAAAATATATATTTAATATTTGAGTATTTAACTATTACTGTGTCTGCGTGTTGTATAAGATGTCTAGAAAGCTAATTCAAAATATTATTCATACGTATATTATTTATATACATATATACTGATGCATATACCATGTTTATCCAATTATATCATACATAAGACATAACTGTGCATAAAATCGGTTATATCGATGATACATTATAATATTGTGCGTGTATACAATGTATATATATTATAAATTATAATATGAATTTATTATAGAATTTATAAAACACAATCATCACATAAAATGTGTTTATACAATAAATATATTATATATAGATATAGAACATTAAAATAATAATAATATCATGTATAAATAATCTTATTGTACACAAAATACTTTCCCTCATGAATTGCTAATACTTTTTTGTTATTGTTGCCAGTTTCAAAAGTCACGAGAGCAACTATATAAGACAGCTATAATAACAAATCAATTTTTCGAGTATGCAAAGTTCATTTAAAAATCGTGAAATCTATATACCTGCTATTAAAAATAAGAAAATAATCCATAACTAACATAGCAATCTCCATTGTTTTAATATAATTGCTATAGTTCGATGCAATTATAATTTAATTTTAATAGTTAATACATTATCAATAGACAATAATTTACTACCCGTTGGATAATACAACTTTATTTATATGTTAGCTATAGGTACAATAGAAAAAAATGTTTATTTCTATATTTATACTATATATTAATTTACATAGATATATATATATTATTATTTATTAATGACATATTACTAATCAATATATAACCGTTGATTATAAATTCTAGTATTTTATATAACTTTTAAACGTTTGGAACTTCTAAAACAAATTATATAAGAGCTGGACAAAATATTATAGTAATGATTTAATCAGCATGAAAAATATTGTCGATTAGACAAATTACGTATATCGAAAAAAAGTGTACCTGGGCACCTGGCAGAGAAATAAATTCCTTTTAAGTTATTAACTAACTTCTTGAGCATATATAGTTGTCCATGGGAACTAATGTTTTCAAAGTAAAAATGATCAAAATTATAACTACACATACAATAATTTAAACATGATATTTATTATCAACGAATCTGTTATCAACTAGCAGTAAAAGAAATGCTGACAGCATCTCCTTCCTTTATAGATTAATAGTTGGGCTCTTTTAGAACGTATTTCTGTTCATTCGTATTTCTTACCTCAATATTATTCACCAATTTTTTGAACCAAAGCTCACCGTAATAATTATAAGCATAATAAGTATAATAATTAATAACTAATAACTCTCTAGACTCTAGAGACTTATTTGAAATTAGTAAATTATTCTGGACTTGGTTTCTTTCATCTCTAAGTGTGCATTATAATATATTATGAATTAACTATTATTATGTAATGTAATTTGTTAAATCTTTATTTAATGTTATCTTATTTTATATAAATAATATTCAGTACTTGAGGCCAATTTTGGCGTTCATCTTAATAAATTTTAATTGTAATCAATAAACAATAATCAGTCGAAATAAAATGATTACCTACCGCAAATATTACAGGTTGTATTGGCTATTACATAATATCCATATTATAAGCCCAGAGTTAGAGACACGTCGTGTGTTTATTACATTATAAAATTTTTTTCATATTAATATTTTATGTTCGTTTTTATATATTTATTTTTTATTCTATGTGATGGTGCCATGGTGCAGTAATAATAAGAGTGCATTCGAGATGTTTTGAAAATCAAATGAATTCGTTTCCTTGGAGAAAATATATAATATATTCATTGTTATTTTAATAAATAGGTAGTATCTAAACGACTGTACTTATTTTTTTGTATCATTTCATTTATAAACATAGGTAAATGCATTGTATTATTGTATACAAAAATGTTAAACTGTTTTTTTTTTCATACATATGTATTTATTACTCCGGGCGAAAATATTTTATTTTTTCGTTTTATCACGGTTTCGATTATTTGTATAGTTTTCTAACTATATAATATAATATTTTACACATTATTCATTTCTGGTGACCAATATTTTGACAATACTATTGGATTAATAATAAGATAGTTTTAGGGTTTTTTACACAAAATGGCTATACTCGTTACTCGTTAGAAGTGGTAATATTTTCAATTACATAATTGTGTCTTAAAACTCTAAATCATATGACAATCCGCAATAAGTAAACAATCTCGTTAATACCTATCGAGTGGTTTTTAAATATTTTTGGATGCCGAACAGAGCTGTATTTAGAATTTTACCTCCCTGGGGAAATAAAATTGAGCTACTCTCTCCAACCCATAAGGAATGTTATATAAATTGTTACATAATATTATAATATACGTAGACGCAGTTTTAAAATGTGTTGCTCCTGAAAAATTGCCGCTAGGGGCAACACAGACCGTTGCTTCTAAATTCGGCCCTGGTGCCGAGGGTACCTACCTATTATTATTTGATTTTTCCACTCCAAGTATTATTAATTTTGTGAATCATTATTGTCAAATAGTATATTACACTTTTTGATAGACTATTATTTTGATGGAAACTATTGCAATATGTATTAGTATTTAGTACAGTTGTTGGTGTTATTTATTTTTTAGTGTAACAAAAAATAACAAGATATTAATACTAAAGAAAAAAAAATTAAAACAGAATTTATGATTTTAAATTAACTTATATTGAAGGTCTTCAATAGTCTCCATAAGTGTATTTAAACATGTAACATAATTATGATCCATTATTAAATATCATTAATTCTCTTGTAACCGGTTTACATTCTTTGTAATCGGTTCATTTTCATAAACACTTATGGTTATCAAAACCATCAGCGAAATAGAATTAGTAGTATTTGACAACAATATTGGATACAAATCACAAAAACCTTCTTAGCCCCGTGAAATTCTCATACATTGGAATAATTTTATGTTTTTTTGACTTGGTACAGAATTAAAACGTTGGCTTAACCAATTCATCATTATAGACTAATATATAATTATAATATTTGTACAAATATTTGATTGAATTCTTCAGTTCTGTTCCTTGATGAATAACGACTATATCAGAAAATTACATAAAAAAATATTGTATTCAATTTTAAATATGTAAATTAATTAAAATTTTTTATCAACATTATATAATATAATACCATAGGATGTTAGGTTATTTTTAAACGATATTTTAGCACCAACTTAATATACCGATGTGTAAAAACGTGTATGTTAATTAGTTTATATTTATGTTATAATTTAACAATAAAATGTACTGTGCGAACAATTTACCGACTGTATATAAAGACGGTATTACATTTATCTCCCTTCGTCCTCTATTACGTAATAGCTGTGTTATTACATATTATTACCATTACACATTTGAAAGTTATGATAAATCGTGGTATTCGAAAAACTATTTGCGTTGTGCTGATTTCGGTTTAAAAATGTTCTACTATTATATGTCTCTATATAATACATTAATACGATATAAAATACGACGGGTACATATTATTATTTTAGATTCTGTACAGAGTGATGAATGTATTGATTTTACAGTGATGTGTGTTTTTCTATTTTTTTTTTTTTTTTTTGCATCTGACGACTCGTTTTGGAGCAGTAATAATGCTTCGATTTTCTTATTCAGAAACTTTTTTGAAAGGCAAGTGAACCTAGTAGGTACTTATAGGGGGGTCAAAAGTAAACCAATATCGGTAGTTTTTAAAAGCGCCAGGAAAAACGGGAATTTTCACGTAAAACTACTTTTTGACAAAATGTATTTTTTTATTTTACTTGAACTCAAATTAGTGTTGACAAAATACTTGAAATTATAATAGAAGATTCCGCTCTTACTCTCGTTCAGAAATTATTAAAATTCATGGGCACAATTAATTTTTATAAGCGTTTGAAGTGCAAATATTGATAAAATATTACAATTTAAATGTAATATAATAATATAATATATTCTAGACTAACAAGTCATCTCCGTTGAGAATCGTTTTTCGTATACAATTATACCTAGCATTGCGTTAAAATGTAACACATCCATTATTATAATGACATATTCTATGAGACTATAACCGAGGTCTACTCCACCCCTACAGTACATCAGAGTGAGTTCTAGGTTTTATATATATTTATATATTTAATTTAAAATGTTTCTAGAAATAAATACTCTCATTATGGCATAGCAAGTTAAATTGTATTAAATAATTTAGACACCTATTATTATTGAAAAATATTATATAATATTATAATTATTTATGAGTTATGAATTTTGTAAAATAAAGCTTTGGTTTTTTTTAAATGTAAAGTTTTATTTGCAGAATAGTTTAATAAATACAATTTTAGTTGCTATAATTATTGGTAGATTATTCGCTTTAGTGGAAGTATTGTTCTGTGATGTAAATTGAGAACGATTCTATTTTCCAAGATTTATCATATAGATACGGACGGAAATTTATCGTAGTTTTTATCAAATTTTTTTTTTTTAGGAAAATAGAAAAGAATTTAGAGTAATTTATAATTGAATCATGCTGATTTATATATCTATTGAAAGCCATAAAACTTAATTTTTGGAGCACTTTTATAAGAAAAAAAACACTTAGACCCGTTAATTATTGATTGTTGCTTGACTATTGGTGTCTAAACGTTTTTGTTATATCGAATAAAAAAATATCTGACCAATATATTATCATCGTTAGTAATCATTACCTATATCCATTATATTATTGTCACTACATAATGTAACGTTTACGTTACTGCTTGAGAGGTTTAAATTTTTTTGTGTGCACTTTTTCGGGTACCTGAAATAGTGTGTATTGTATCCTGAAATGTAATATATGATTTTCTATTCGCACATAACATCTGAATTTATCGCTAAAAAGATTGACTGAAGGAGCCGGATTGTAAAAATGGCAATCGCGTGGCATGATGAAAATATTTATACTAGATATATACCTACTATTATATTATTATATTTGCAATTTTCACGTAGCTGATGAACGGTGGGTGTCTGATATCCCGCGGCGCACAATTAATGCACATAATATGGCAAATCTTCATCTACACGTTTTAAATAGTTAAAACACACTTACAATCGCGTAGTAGTATTCCCTCGCATTACAATTATTATTATTATTATAATAATATCATGCACTTGGTCGTATAGCTATATTTTATTTTATCTATACCTACATAGGTATTATACTATAATATACAATAATATGACGTCTGTCCTACTAATAATTATCACCTCTTCCACATTTTAACATTTTAATTAATATGTTAAGCCGCAAAAATAATACTACAATATAGTACATCATAATATTGCAGCAGTACCTACGCAAATTCAGTAAAAATTAACTGTACGTTATTGCGCGTCACATCATTCGCGTAAAACGTCCGGGGTCTTGAGAATTTTTGATTTTATAATGTGTATTATTTTACATTGCATTGAGACATTGAATCATTTCAAATTCTTTATTTATTGCAGGGTAGTAAAGATAAGTTTTAGAACGGTAAAAGGATTATAATTTTTTGGAAAACATAAGTTTCTTGTTTATGTTATAATAATATACAATATAACATTTAGGCATCTAAATTTAAGTTCATTTTTTTACACCTTGAATATCTAAGGTTATTAACTTAATTTTAAAATTGTGTAGAATATTAAATTTAAAAGAGAGAAGTATTTATATTTATAAACATATTAATATTCGGGTTATTAAGAGTTGTTTACAATATTATAATTTTGGTAAGAAAATCTAAGATTTTTGACTTCGTTGTCTTGTATGGGCTGGCTGGTATTAATAAAGCAGTATTTCGTGTTTTGAAAATCTGAGCAATCTTGGATTATGTGTTGAATGGTTAAGAGTAGTTAAGTCTTCCTGGTATTTATTGCATATAGGTGTTGGATCTTTGCTAATTAAGAATAATTTTAATTTGTATTTAATATTTAATAAACCAGTTTATACAAAATCTAATTGTGACCTCGCATCATATTGTCAAAGAAAAATCGACTGAAGTAATCGATTAAACTCTATGTTTAATAAATTTGGTTTTATAATAGTCATAATTAAGTATTATTGATTATAATATGGTTGCAAATTAGATAAAATATAATCAGTCAAATCACCGTTATAGTCATCCGATGAGGAACGTCGTCTGCAGTATTTCTTTTTTTATGGTGTATTCTACGGGGAATTGAACAATATTATATAGTTCTTTTACATTTTACAGTATAATTACTTATACACTGCTCATTAATATTCAAATTATAAATTCAAGTTTTTGTTATACATAAATTGGCACACAATAATATAGTGTGCTTATTTATATTAATAAATATAAATAAATACACAAATTGGCACTGTTGAAAAATTTAATAATAAATTAATATTGCACTCATATAAATTTGAAATTGTGACCTTTGCAATGTTTTAAGGACTCTATTTAATCGGTTTTATTTCACGATTTTGTTAATAGTTTAAATAATAAAAATTCGGTTTGATAAAATAATTGACGTATTATTACTACCGAATTTATGATCTGTGGTATTATGGTTATCATTTATTTATAGATATTTCTTTAATTAAAGCTGTTACCAAACGTATTGACATAAAATAACAATACTCATAGTTACTGTTGATAAATCAACGAGAGTATCGATGTTTTCAACTGTTTCACTCATGCATAGAATAAACTCATCAAAATCTATTTGATTTTTGAAATTTAAGAATAAATGTAATGTTTTTCTGAGATTTACAATTAAATAAACAAGATCACTATGCTACAAATTGTTCTGTTTTAATCCTATGCTCTTGATTTTAATACTAAAAGCCAACTATTAATTATTATACATTATGAAACTGGTTGAAACTTAGTTGATTCTTTTTTCTTAATGTGGAGTTCATGAAATTACTCTTATATAGTATATATACTAAGTTATAATTATAAGCTATTGTAAAAAAGAGGTCCGTTACCCCAGCACTGCCAAATTAGAAATTGAACTTCGAAATTCTATGGTATTATGTAGGTAATTTATTTTATACAATTTTGTACAACCAAAAACAAATTTTGTACACCCTCACAAACACGAGAAAAATAAAATTTTCCGTGTCCGTGTTGCGGTAACGTTACTCCAGCACTACCCATGCGTAATCTGTAAAGAAGAACATATAAATGAACACGTCGATTATTGCCGATCCCAAATATCAAAAAATGTCTATTAAGAGGCACCTCACATGTATGTATTGTCTACGTCCTACAAACGTACAACATAGCAATTAGCAAATCTGCATTCATTAAAACCATTTTTGAGTTCTTACTATTCTTAGTTAAAGTAAACTGTTCAATATTGAACTTAAAGGGAAGCACAATGTTTGTATTTTTCCATACATTTTTTATGAAATTTTAATTTTTAAGCGAGTTATAATTACATAAAGTATTACAATTTGAAAAGTTTGTAATTCCCTTAAAAATGAAAATATTTTTAAAAACCTACTAGAATAAACGGATAATTTTATCAACTTTATACTCGATAATAGAAAAGATTGCTCTAATATTAAACTTAACTACACAAAATTAGTTCTATTGAATGCAGATTTATTATATGTTGTACGTTTGTAAGACGTTACATTAGCACCACCATGGTAAAAATGGATTTTAGCTTGTTTAGGATGGTGTACAAATATTAAAATTATGATTACAAATATGTAAAAATGGAATGTTAGTACAATTTTGAAGTCGATAGGATGATTATACAAAAATAGTGCGGTACTGAGGTGCTGTAGTAAAAACGAATTTTGGCGCATTTGGGAAGGTACATGAATGTTGAAATTTCAAATTATGATTGAAAATAAGTTTAAAATAACAAATGAGATAACAATTGTTAATACAAATATTTATTGGAATTTTGATTTTAGTGGTGCTAATGACGTAACCTATCTGTACCTCCTTAGAAAATTCGTGTAAACGTTTTAAAATGGTTGGCTTAAAATGTATCAAGTTTTCGTAAGCAAAGCAACCTCATCATGTATCGCATGTAACGAAAATTAAAACTAATGTTAAAAATCTACGTGCGATAATCTCGTTGGCAACTATGTAGTTTGCTTTTAAAAATGTATATTATATTTGACTGAACATTGCACACCACATACTCGAATACATTCATACTTCAAGTATATAAATAAATGACAAATGAAATCAAAATATCTCAGTCGAGTTCCTATTTGTGAGTACAAGCAGTGCTTACGTTTTAAATAATAATTATATCTCATCTTGTATGATTGTCATTCCCGTTTCAATAGCGACCAAAGTATCCAAAGTAACCAACATGTTGTAACTTACAAAGAAGTTTACGACGGACACGTTTTGAAGAGATTAAATTTATCATCTAGAATTTTAAAAATATGTTCAGTTTGTAATGTACGCAAAAAATGGCCTTGGACCACAGTCTTGAAGTGTAGGGGTAAGGCTCACGTGCAGTATTTCGAGTAATATATGCATCGTTAAATTGTGCTTATTTGTCTATACTTTTAGCGTGTAAGATGATTTATCACAAACGGTGTTTAGCCAAGGTTGATCAGGCCTGCCCTTTCCACGAAAACCATTATGATCATCTGCAGGGACTGTGGACCACTTATTCATTCACGTCAAATGTGCGTTGAGTTTGGAAAACTGCAGTAGCATGCAACACGACTGCTTAATACCGGGTTCAGGACTTATTGTACTCGTATATTTTTTCTAGACGAAAATATTTTCGGACTATAATGTTTAACTTCACTATACATTTATTATTTATATTGTTTGTTGAATTTTACTCGAGTGAGAAAGGTCACATATCGGGGACACTATTATTGATTCTCAATATTATTTTAATAAATACATTTTTAAACATCTTTATTCGCCTCTCTATTATTTCAACAAAATAATAATATACATTTTTTTTAAAATTAGTTTTTATTATTTCCATAACTCTATTAGAGTAGACATTTACTCCCTGTACTTCAAAATTAACTTATATTTAATATCAAATGCAAATCTGCAATTTGCTTTTTATACGATTATGTTAATAATATTGGCGCGTTACGTCTTATTTTGATGCATATATCAACGGTTTTCGTTAATACGTTGATGGATTTCAACACGACTACTAGATAAGTTCTGAATTCTTATCATTTATGACACGTTATAATAATGTAACCTTATGTAACGTCTGGCTTTTTTGTATACGCGAAATTATAGAATTCGTCGATTGTTTTGAACGTGGTAAACCTTAACGTGGATGATGACGAAAAGTTGGAGGCTGTGCTAGATAATTGGTACCGAGACGATCAACGGCCGTAAAGTCTTCTAAGCTGCTTTGTGTCGTTTCCTTGCTACAGCACTCGTGAGTCGTGTTCTATGATTGTATGGCTATATCTTGAATATCTCCTGGTTCCCAGCAGGGTTGTTTAAGATAAATTTAGTGTATACAGATCATTAGAACTACCAAGAAAACCTCGACTATATATACCTTCAACACATTTCTATGGGTAACTCTTGATAAATTTTACAATATATATAGTCAAAATGAATTGGACACTTTTTTATTTAAACTTTTTGAAACAATCTGCAATCTATACCAAATATTTTACAAAGCGAATAATAATATAATAACTCATGATTAGCTCATATTTTAATAAATAACTGTACAATATGTAATTATAGTAGTTTGAGTAGGTACACAAAATAATTATTCAATTAGAACAATCCAACTGATCCAAACTATACGCTGGAAATGGTCATTAAATTAATCTCCTAATCTTCTATTTATATATACTGTTACACTCTCTTCTGCAAACATTGAAGTATACTCTATGCATAAATACTTTCTCAACAGAGTAATTAAATAATTATTTTATTTATTTAAAAGATAACTTTGATGATAATATGTATATTATGTTTTTTATTTTTATATATACTAACACGTTATTATTTTCCGTAATTTAGATACTGAATATGATATACAATATTATACACTTATTTGTATACTCACGTAATAATAACGATTTAATTAATTAATACAAATATATTATACGAGGTCCAAACATAATTAAGTCAATTAAACATAAAAATAGAATAAAAATTATATTGCGGTCTCAATTTTTCTTTTCACTTTCTTTATTATTCATATCATTAAACACATAAATATCAAAACAATAATTATTAGTTATTACAAATAACAATTATGCTAATAGATATACTATAAAGTAGTCTATTGAACTACATCATTAATTTTCCATTAATACTTGTCATACTTATTCATACCAATATGTACAATAATTATGCTGTTTTTCATTCCTATAAAACACGCGTGGTGTTGTCATTCCGCGAAAATTTTACACGACCATAATGAGTGTCGATCTATCTCATATTCATAGCTTTCGCTGTTCGTGTTCTAGTGATCTTACAATTGGTATTTTCGTCCTTTTACCGTTATTATTGGTTAAATTTTATAAGTCTTACATTTGGTAGATAAATCAGTGTAATAGCGAATATTGTCTATTTGTTGTAATTTATAAACACCTCCGCGGTCAATATGCACGTTCATTGATTGTACAGGCCAAATCATTTCTATTGTTTATCAATATTTATTTAATATTGTGTAAATAAACAGTTAGAAAAAAAAAAGGAAGAATAAAAGTAAATAATCGTCTTCCAGTATACCGAGAGTATTTCGAATGCTATATAGTATAAAGCTATAGTAATGTGTGCAGCGTGTTAGTACGTAGGTACATTTGTTTTTGATATATTTAAATTGTGTTCATTCAAGGAATTTGCGAACTTTTTATTAACAAATCAAATCAAAATGGCAATTTAAACTATGTGTAATATGTGTTATACTATTCGAATGAATGCTCCATAAACGTAATATACTTATACTTTCTCCTTCAAACTGACGATTAAAAGTAATCTATATGAAATGTAAAGTCAATAAATACTTTAGGTTTTAGAATAACGCAATACATATTTTAATAATCATACTTCTTTAATTATAGACGAGCCGGCTTCAAGAACGATTTGTTTTCGAACGGGAAATAGGTGTGAAACAAATTTGTTCTGTGTTATAATAGCTGTTACGTTAATTCTAAAGGAACATTTTTCGTACATAGTTTTTTAGTATATTATAGTATATTAGTAGAGTTATTATATAACACAAAATAAAACAAACAAAAAAAAAAAAAAATAGTAAAAATACAATGTAAGTTTTTGATGCAATACAAGTTTAATACCGATTTCCTTAACGTAATTTATTTACTAACTTCAATTATTATCGTTTGTGCTTATGATGATAATGTATTATAGTACCTATATATTATTTATTTTATTACTCGATATGAATTTTGGTGTATTATGATACGTTTAATATCGAAGACTATAATTTTTAGTACCTATATACGGAAAGTGATAAACAGTACTTATTTGTTTGAATACAAAATATTAGTGAGTTATTAGAGAATATATTATTGTATCTTTTAGAAATATATTTTTATGTGGTTTTGATTTGTGTCGAGGTTAAAACAACTTCTAAACTGTAAATATCTATCAATTACAGCCCACTTAAATAACATATATATAGTTTTTTAAATTTTGTAATATTATTATGTATAAATCGTTTACTTAACGATGGAATACTTCATACATATACAAATGTGAAAAAAACAGGTTTTATAGGTCACGTTCAAGGTTCAATTGAAAATAGAAAGTTTGAAATCAAGTTTGCGATAAGTAATGATTATAGAATATAGAGAATATAGAATATAATATTAAAAATCTCTAAAATTATAATATAAGAAATAATTGTTATTTGTACAAATGAACGACGTAATAATAGAAAGAAAAGATAAATTTGAAAAAAAAATGTATTAAGTATAGCCTTTATAGAGGTTTTGAGTGGATTATTAACCAATAATAATAATAATTATGTTATTAGGTGACTGCATAGGAGACTGGGGAGTGTTTCAAATGTTTTTAGAGCTGGCCTATCATATTATATAGTATATGGTACTTAAATTTATTATTCCGAATTTTTTTAACATTCAATTTTTAATGATTTTCTTAAAATTTTTAAGAAAATCATCGACTGAAAATATATATATGGTTCAATATTTGTATTAAAACAGAATTTAATTCATTTATTTCATTATTATATATTTATATTTTAAAAAAATGGTTCGTCTAAAATTGTTCAATAATTATTTATTTTATTTCTGTATCTATGTAAATGTTATGAATTGTTATTATTTATCCTCATAGTTATTATTTTCAGAATGGTCTTAATATAATGTTTGAACTATATAAGTACTTATTTGGAAGAATTCGACTAGGTATTCGGTTTCCTTATAATCAAATTTTTGGTCAAATTTATAATCAAATGACATGTTTCAACTAATTTTTTTCTAAATTTAAAAGATTAACAATTTTCTTACAAGAGTATAGAGCTTGTCATTTTTAAACATGGTGAATCATAAATAAATAGAATTTCGGTAAGAATCGTTTTTAAAATGCAACGATTTATCATTGTTTTTAAGCACACTCCGCCTCAGTGGCTCACGTGTCGAGTCGATTTTCTTGAACTACAGATTGATAATTAATATATTTCGCTTTTTTTATTGCATCACAATTGTACAATAATTATTATATGTAAATGAAAAGTATTGCAGTAACTTTATAATTATTTCATATAATATTTGAAAACATACACAATTCTTACAATGATATAGTAATGTACGGAAATGTAATATTCTTATTAGTAATAAAGATTATAAATTTTCCACGGACAGGAATATTGATGCAATATATGCTTTTGTGTTTCACCTTATTACACTTTTCTTTAATGTTATAGAATCATTGAGCGTGTGATTTCAGTAATCGAGTTATTATTTTGTTATTTCTATATTACCCAATATTACACCGTGACAATTATGTACAATATTGATCTGTAGTATTATGTATATATATCTATACACAAATATATCAATTACTATCTTATTAAACAACCACTACAATGTATTAATTATGATTTACAATTGTTTTATAGTATTAATAAAATGAATACAATATTTTTTTGTTGATTTTATTATATTATTATTATCTACCTAGCATTAATCATCAACTATGATTGGTACTCACACGAGTAGATTATTAAATTTTTTTTAATACCTACAGATTTCATTAATTAATCATCATAATAATGTAATGGTATATCAAAGAAGTGATTAATTAAATGTATTCTTGAAGTTTTTTATATATAAAACTAATCCTTAATAATTGATATATTCCTATTTGTATTTAGTTTGGTATAAATTAAATTTTAAATTACAAAAAATATTTTTGGATCATGTACAATTTTCTTCAATTTTATAAATTAATATAGGTATTTAATTATTTATAATGAGGTGTATTATGAATAAAGTTTCCATAAATGTAGTTACTATATATAATATAAACAGAATGTAAATATCGTAATAATTAAATTGTTCACGAGTATATTATTTTCATTTAAATATATAGGTATAACTTATATTTTAAACAGTAAATTGATTATTTACATTTTTCATTTATACAGTATTTTATAAATGCATGTTATAATATTTAAATATCGTCAATTATAGGTTTTTATAAAAAATTGAAAAAAATAATAAATACAACCATTTAATGAATGCAAATTATGGTAAATAAATTTTAATTTACATATTTGTAGATTTTTTTAATTGCTATATTTTATTCATAAATTATTAGTGATGATTATCTCTATGTGATATTTATTCTTTACAAAATATAATAAAAATTATACTTATAGGTATCAATAACTTTTAAATGGTTTTTTTTTTTTTTTGGTAATGTTTATTGTTTTAAAGAGTTATAAAATATCTTGTAAACTATAAAAATATGATGTTTAACAAGATAATATTATATTTTATGTATTATATTCACTAATTTATCTATATATATATATATATATAAAATATTACTCAAATACTTATAGCTGTACTATATGTATGCAATAATTTCAGTCTTCAAGGAAATTGGAAGAGTGCCCAAATATATTATAGACTGTAAATAGCAACCCAATCGAAAATGAAGAATTGGCTTTCATGATGATTTTGCAAATAATCTTATGAATTACACTGCAGTATTATACTATATGCTTGACAGTTAATAGATTTAAGAGAAAGACTGCCCTGAATATTTTTGACAACAGAAATGTTAGTTTCGGAATCAGGATATATTTTATTACCTATAAATACTTTATGAAGATAGAATGACTTAGGTTATAATACTATATTACGTAAAAAATGAAGTACGAAGTGTTAGTCTCTACGTAGTTGTATAAGTACTTTCTGCTGTAGTATGTGAATTAAAATTTATTTGTATCCGTAGCGATTTAATATATTTAAATAGTACTTATTTATTGACCAAGACCTTAGAAATATTTATGCTATTAGATGAAAACGGTAAGTGAATACATGAAAAAATATAATCAAAGAATATCTATTGGTGTTTGGATGTAAAATTGTAAAATAAGAATACGGACTTGAATGTTTAGGAACTTAAAAATTTGACTTAAAAGGAATCAACAATAATTATGAAAACTATTGCAGATAGTAATTATCGTACCTACCTAATACAGTTATATCCTTTAAAACATATAGAACTGTAACGTAAGCAAACTTTGGCTATAAATTATAATTGCTATATCAAACTATTTAAAATATTATTCTTAAATTTTATAAATATTGGTATTCCGTATCGTTATTTTCCCTAGAAGTATTGTGTATTAAGTGGATTATGCAACAATATTTTTAGAAATTACATGTAATTTTATGATACAGAACAAAACTGATAACTCGTGGATCATCTTACTTGTATTAATAATGTCAGTAAAACGCAGTTATGCTTGAAGAAATTTCTGGTGTATTATTCTTTACAACAGTTATAGTGGTCACTGGTCAGTGTTTCTGTTTTTATTTATCATTTGTATAGTTCTTACATAAATAAACTAAAACGCAAAACAAATTTGAGCGACTGTTTCCCAATTATCATGTCTAGATATACACAGGTAGTTATGAATAAGCTAAACATTATTAGTTGACTCATTATGCAATGTGGTTATTATTTTTATTGGATGAATATTATATTATTATGTTATTTATACTTGAACCAATGCATTTTATGTATTAACCATCACGTGCCCTGTAATTACTCATTAATAAATACATCATGTTGTAAGTGTTATAACTACACGTAGATACATCACTAGTATACTTTATAATATTTGATATATGTAGCTATTATAATATACTACTATTACCTATTATAATACGCATTTCAATAGTATAATCGTTGTAGTTCGTTTACAATGTGTATATTAAATTAAAAATGGTCAAGATAATATTGAATCGCAACAATGTATCATGAATCTCTTGTTCACTGTATTTACATGTAGGAATCGTTAAAAACAATTGATATATATCTTCAAAAGGGTACCCAACCAAGTTATGTAGGTACGTCATATTGGACACGTTTGATGGTGATTGTGGATCCACCAATCCAGAGCAAACAGACACGAATACAGGGAAAGAATCAAACAACCTCCAAATTGTAAGAAAATTTATATTTATATTTTTATTTATCACATTTAAGTAATAATTATATGGTAATAATTAGATTATTAAAGGTACTAGACGGGTAAAAATGAATTAAATTTCCATCATTAGGTATTTTTTATAATAATAGTTTTTATCATAGCCCTTGAAAACTTTAACGTACTTCCCGAAACATTTTGTTTTGTCTTTTTGTGTGCATTTCGTACAATATAGGCACAATTATTTTAATATGGTACATCATTGATTATACATGCATATATGTATGTATATTTAATCAATGGTATCACCATAGAGTTTGAGACTACCCATAAAATATTATAATCAAACACGCAGGTACACAACCTAGGTACACAATAAAATAGTGCAAATCTACACTTAGAGAAACGTCGTATTGAAGCATATGCAGCCGTGATGTGTTGATTTTCGGGGAGAAATCGATTGCGTTTTGTTTCATAAATCGCAGAATTATTAATGAAATTATTCGGTATAAACGTGTGTGCGTCAGTATAGTTGTGGTCGGTCGTGTGTACTGTGTAATACTATCGGGATTTTGGGGAGTTCTCATGAAAAATGTGCAATACACGCCGATAAAACTATATTATACATATTTACATACGTCGTACGGGGAGTTCTATTTGCAGTAGACGCGAACCGTACGGGATTAGTAAATCATTGTGATAAAATAATGCGAGAAATGAGTAATTTCAGTCGTAGGCGTAGTAATTAATAACACAATCGTTATACATACGTCTATTATATCTTTAACCTAACCGTGGTTATGAACATTGAAAACGAAAAACTTAAAGATTTGCATGTCATGCAGAAAGATTTTACGACGTGGAGGACGGAAAAGTCCGTTACATCATGTACTTATCCTTTTTGGATATTTTTTTTCTGTCAAGCGTCAAGGGCGAAAACTAGTAATTTCCCGGGAGCTAGACAGTAAAAGACAAAAGAGTTACTTTTTGCCGCATCTATAGTCGCATCGAAAATTACACTTTCGCGCTCCGGCATATACGCGTGACAAAAAACATGTCCGCCTTTTCAGCGGCGGCGGCGGCGCCTCTTGGCGCATTAAATAGGATATAATGATATGTGCAATATAATAACATATTATAATATATACGAAACCGATGACGAACCGCTAGTGGGGACTGAGGACGAGGACGACGAGACAGTGCAACGATAGGTACAGTAATAATAATAATATCCTCTCCTGGACGACGGATTCACGCGACCGTACACCTATATTATGTAGGTACACGGACAGACGGGAGAGAGGGGCGGCGCGGGCGTATCTGTATGGCGCGTGAAAGAGAAAACTCGGTCGTGTCGCGTAGTGTTATAATTAACGTCGGACCGTCCGTCCGCCGCCGCCGCCGTCGAAACGACACATCGTCCGTCGGCGTGATTAAATCGTTATAACAGTACGTTTAGTGTTTGTAATCGTCGATAATATATTTAAGATCGCGATCGAGAAACGGAAAATTTTTTTCGTGAACTAGAAACCGAATCATCGAATCCCCGTAGAAATAATATCTCAATTGGTTTATATTTCTTATTATTACCTATCTTACATATTATTCGCGCATGCATCGTTCTCGATATTTTATTGCTCGTTCGAAGAGGTATGATCGTATTATTATCGTATGCTTACTTCATAAAATTATTATAATATTATCATTAATATCGCGTTCATATCGCGGTGCAGTGTGCAGTGTTCTCGAGTTTTAAACGATTCGCGCCAGTCGAGCTGCGAAAGCGAAAGGATCCCGCCGCCCGCGACGTAAATCAACGCACGTATACGACCGCGGTGTAAAAATCTTCTTCGTCCGGTTTTATTCTGTTGCGTTCCGTCGTGTCGTCGTCGTCATCGTCGAGACAAACGTCGCGCCGTCCGTGCACCTCAACGTTTGGGCCGTGTGCGAACAACATTATACGACATCATGATGTCACTGTACAGGACCATCAGGGGCTCCAACGGTACCCAAAAACGCGTCAGGGACAGAAGGTATGTAATTTGAAGTATTTATAATATATTATAATATGCATGCGATATCAGAACGTTTTTTTCCTTCAACGTACTTATTTACAACTATATACTTGTATAGTATTTTAAATCGTTTCCACCGTAATAATCGTTTATCACGACACATAGTTATACATATCGTAATTGGTGCATACACTTGTATAAAAAGTATCATAATATTAATTACGTTGTTATAAGGTCACGTATACGATTTTTGACTTGTTAAACTAGATATATAATATCTATATCTAAATGTACATATAAGCAATAAGGCATTCGACCTCATATTATGCGTATTATAGGTCTCCTGTATAGTATAGAATATTTGATGCACCATAAAATATTATTTTATTATTTATTTATCTATTCCGAAAGACCCCGCCCGGCCGCCCCGCGGAACGGATTCGTGTACGTCGTGCATTGTACGACTTTTTTACCGCTTTAGTCTTTTTACATGTCAAGCTTATAAGTGAGAATTTCGTACGAGTATCGTTAACTCTCTGTGTTCAGTTGTACAAATTATTCCATATAAAGTTCATAAATGGTTTGTTCATTAACCATGGTTATGCAGTTATCGATTAAAAAAAAAAGTAGTAAGTCAATCGATAATACCATCGATGTTACCATCACGATTTAAAGTAAGCATATCTTAAATCATGGTTGCAATCTAAATTTAAGTTACCATATCATATCAAAATATTTTAAGCCAATATTTATTGAATACTATCTACAGCCGTGGAATTGACCCACAAAATTTATTGAACCGATTGCAACATTTTTATTGGACCTATAAAACAAAAAATTAATAAAATATTATTTATTTTATTACTAGTAATTGATGCGTTGTGCAATCAGGCATTACATTATCGTTGTAAGTACACTGTTTCTAACTAAATTGACTATTCTAATAAGTTTTTGATTCATAAAATTGTCGACACGTTTTTTTATGTCGTATAACTAAACGATACAATATACACGTACCTGTAAATAATGTTAGCATAACCGAAATCAAATTTAAGCTAGAATTAATCCACACTACACTGTATTACATATTATAGTGTTTCAATCTATGATATAATATTTTCTTATATTATCTTTAAGACCATGAAAATTATTATTTTTACTTATACAGGTGTAGGTACCAGAAAAAAAATACATTTTTTTCTCAGTTGGTTTTGAAATAGGTTCATGTAGGTATAGTAGAACACAACATTTTGAAGTAATATTATATTATAATATGGTAGTGTTGGGTAGTTGTTTTCATTACATACGTCATAACATGTGATATGAGTAAATGTGCCCAATAAATGTTTTCTCCGTATAAGTATAGGAATTCAGTGATATTTGTAAGTACTTTTATGCATAAAATGTATATGTAATATATAAATATTTTTAACTTAACTAACCGTTTATCGTGTGCGTGATGATATCCGTTTTAATCGGTGAGATTTCAGTTTTATTAAGATTGACACCCTTTTTGCGGTAAATACTTTTAGGAAATGTTTAGAAATCGCGGAAATGTCACATAATGACGGAAACACTTACCGAAACCTTTTCATAAAAATAAATGCAATTATTATTTCATTTCGAATTTTGAAAACATAAAATGACACTTACAGATTTAGAATAATTGCAAGTCACACGGCTATACCACGGATTGTAGCTGAAACATTCGCGTTCCGGTGATCTTACGCAAATTACAGAAATATAATAGTATATGAGTCGTATAGTTTAACTTATTTGAAGTATCACCTAACCTAACCGGCTACTGCTACATTAGTAATAAGTGTACGTGAAATAAATTGTAATCATCTAATCAAAATTGCGTTTCACGTAGGTAGATATACCTATATAACTGCAGTTGTGGCATGCGAATTTATTTTAAATATAATTTCAAACACTAAACACATATGATAATAAAGCAATTCAATCATTCCGGATTTATGAAATATAGGTAGGAAAACGTGCTTGTTATGTAACGCATGAACATCAGATATATTCGCATCGAAGTAGGACACGATTGATATTTAGTAATCAGCATCATCACGTATATAAATATCAGAAAAAAAGAAAACAAACTCCTTAAACGTTGTCTAAACGAATAATTATTTCTATGTGGAACATTTTTTTTCCACTTGTCATGACACTATAGTTTCATGCAAAAAAACAAAACACACCGGAGGTTTTCTCAATCGATTGTTGTGCGAGTGTACAAACAACGAGTAGGTATATATATATATATATATATATATCTACATTTATACAGTAATACGCTTTGTTGTTGAAATTTGTTTTTTCTCCTCCAGTTTTTAAATCGGTCGATAACGATGGAAAAAAAAAATACTTTTCGGCGAACACGCGTCAAAATACCCGTTTTGTCGACAGATACTGATTTTCCTTTACACTCATCTTGCGATGCGTTTTGAGGTAGGCGCATAGGCGCTCGCTTTTGCGCACACCGTTACGGTCCAGGAGTACATTTTAATATATTGTTTTAGAGACGTGTTTTTAATTACTCCAAATCGCACTGACTACGCAAACACCGCAGACTCGTATCAGCAGTTGTTACAATTAAAAATCGTTTGCTTTCTATTTGAGGTAACGACTATATTTATATACGCGAGATAATGAAGTATTTATGTGAGATTTTCACCGTGTTTTTAATTACTATACAATGCGCGTGTACACGCGCTACAAAAAATTCGTCGTTTACCCTCGAGTATTTTATTTCTTATTTTTTCATTTCAATTTTTTTTTTTTTTTACTGTTATTATTATTATTATTATTTTGCCGATAAGGAAACATAATATTATTATTATTTTTATAAGTGTAACGTTTCTTTTCACGAGACTATTCGGTCCGAGGACTAAAGGCGCGTGACGATAGTGACTTGCACAATGTTACAATGGACAAGAATAAATCTAGCAAATAGAATACCGTAATATTACATATATTTTATGATAAATATATCATATTTTATTATATTATATATATTTTGTTTGAAAACGTATTTTTTATAAGTCTTGTGTAAGACTAATCACCAACATTTTTGACACTCAATTGGAATTAATAATATATTAAACTGTTTAAAAATCGATTAAATGGCAACCGTATTATATGGCCTGCCAACTGTTGTCAAGTTCGACGTGACATTTTCATAGGTTGTTTTATTATTATTACGCATAGATATTTGCTCCTAAATATCTATCTACGGTTTACCCGTATTTTATAAGTAATGCGTGTATCTATAGTCTACACTATACACATTTCGGTATCGCAGGCAATTAGCACAGAGGTCCTCTCCGGTGACTAATTATTTTCATCCAAAATTAGAAATACACGTTAATTATAGCACATTTGTTTTACCTTGGACTTGCGATCGATTCATCATTATGGTCTTTTGCATATATAAAAGTAGAGACGTATATAGATGCGTGGCTTAGAGTCGATGATTTGTAGGCCGTTTTCCCTACATCACTATATAATAATATTATTCCCGTAATTACTCGTCATTATTTCGTCGACACCTATACTGCAGTTATTACGGTTCATTAGAAATAAAACTTTTATTTAAACGTTTTTGGTACTTTGTTACCATTAAATCTTCGTCTGTGGTTTATAATTTGTTAATTAATATTTTCGAACTGAAATTGTATCAGCACGTCATATTATTTACTTGATAATATTACAAAAGAATGTGGCCATTGATTTCTGTATAGAAATTTTCACGTAATTGAAGTTGCTTCATTATTATTAACCATAATTGTATTTACGATATCACTGCGCATCATCGTGTTTACTGGTGTTCTACACTTTCGTAAGTAGGTAGTATAATAATATGTTTTCGAGACTGAACGATCTTTAAAAATACTGATTACGCGCGAGTTGATGAACTTTAGATTTCCTCTTTTTTTTTTTTGTTAATTTCGATTCCCTTTGTGTTTCTACATAGTCCAATAAATTAGAATATCGAGTAGCGTTTAGAAAAACATAAATATCTGTTTTATTAGGTTTTAATACTGAAATTCAATTCAGATTTTGGAACGTCTTGGGCCATTAGCTAGACTGCTAGAGCTTCCTATATAATCTATGTACTCAATGTCTTAATTGAATCTCAATGATCACGATGTTAAATTATGATCAACCAACAATAGCAAGTCTTACACCTCCGGCGCTTATTGTTTGTGCTGCGATCACGGTTTCAATGTGATTCCGTTTATTATTGTTTATGGGAAACTACCACCGGTCGTTGCAATAACATTTTCGAGGACGTAATATATCCAGAATATATCTAGTCCGTTTCCTCTCTATGCACTACATCTCTCTTAACTAGCTATATATTTATATAAGTATTTAAATTAAATAAACAAATGTATTATATTTTGTCGACGTACCGTCACCGTGGCTTAGTGCCGCACTTAACGCGTCGTTAGTTTCCAATGAAATTTCGTCCAGATTATTATTATTATTTTATCATATTATAACCGTCGCTCAATTATATGATCAATTCTATCTCTGTAGTCTGTATATATAAGTATATTCGATTTTTCGCGTGAATTACCGAATATTTATTACGAAATTGAGTGTCCAATTATTTGGTTTTTATTTTTCTAAAGGTTCTTTTTGGTTTTTTTTTTTTATTATCATTCATATAACATAAACTCACACACTCAAACTGTTTCTCGTTACTCACTGGGCTTGGCGACAATGCGAGTTTATTGAAAAAACAGTGCGCAGTGTCAGTCACATTTATTGCATACAATATCTATGTACATATACGCAGCGATGTATTCCTTAAGTTGTCATCCTGGATATATACTATATTTAATTATACACTGTGATGTGTATACAAACGTTGACTGTTTAATAGTTCCCTCTAAATGGTAATATATACATGTACAAAACGCATTTCTATTGCTGAATTATTGGCGAAATTTTCCTATGGTACCTACTATATACATATATTACTTAGATGCCAACGAACGAAGAAGTGAGAAACCCGGTTCAGATTTCGTGAATTTCTGTGCGCGTACACATCGCTGTCTACTCGGCTATCTATACGTATATACTATAAACATGTAAATATAAATACATATTATGTTATTATTATTGTTGTGTTTATTTACGGCAGAGGTACTCAACTTATTTTGGCTCACGGCACTCTAGAATATTTTCTAACAATACTATAGCATTATATATAGTATTGAATCGAGTGTTTCTATTTTATAACTTATATTTTCTTAAAATATAAGCGGCTATAGGTAATAAGTATAATGATCAACGACTAACCAAATATATTATTATATTTTATAAAAAAAATTAACTGTACATTTGAACACAAATTATGTAATACTAAATATAGATGGTAAATTATGGGATTGGTAATAATTAATACTATTATATTAATGACATTCTGAAGCATGTTTTACATGAATCCTTTGTTCGTTGTCGAAATTTTTATTTTTAGTTTAATTTTTTTATTAGTTTTTATGTTTACAAGTGTGGAAAATCCTTGTTGGCTTGTTTACATAAATATGATGTTGAAAACTGCAGTAATATTCATAGAACATTTTTTTTCGTTGCTAATATTGAATGCATGAACTTTTTTAAAACCAATTCCATTCAATTCATTTATTGATTTAATTTTTGAGTCAAAATAGTTAAATTGATAAAAGAGTTCGATTGTTTCGTTTTTCAATGAGTGATTCTTCTTCTTCTTCTTTGAGACTGCATTCAGCATAACTATTTCTGAGCAGTTACGAAATTATGTTATCCAATTAGTAATTCATCATTTTATTGCTGTGCATTACTATAACAACACTTTTTTGAGACGATATTATTAATATGATCGCACGAAACCTGTTTCGATCACTATAGAGTTTTGGGATTTCCAGCTATTATTCAGTATTAGTCATTGATAAAGTCTCACTGAGTGTGTGTGTGTGGGAGGTCGATCAAGTCAGAGCGGACAAGGGTCAAACTTTCCTCCTAAATCAAAACACTAGGCTACATGTATACATTAGAATTTACTTACTATTACGAAAAACTCTATTGGCAATTACTAGATTATACAGCTATAATACGCGTCTCATGAATTGTAATATTTATGGACACGGATATACGCGTCTTCTTATTTAATTTGGTTTGCCTATAATAAAACGCACTGAACTCGAAAATCTTTTTGGAAATGAGATAAATAGTGAAAAGAAAAGCACTTACACAATCGCGTGTATGTTATGAAATTGTTAATACGATATTATGTCAATACGCCACGGTAAAAAAATATTATTTATTGTTTGAAATTTATAAATCGAGTTCTTGCTGCCGTTAACATTTATAATGGTTATTTTATACGTTCAGAAATGTTTTCGTGGAGGAAAATTTTAAACTTAGTATTCATAGGTGGTTGAATTTTTAGAGGGTTATAAGAATTCAATCATAAAAGTCTTTTCAAAATATTTTTTATTGATTTTAAGCAATTTATAGGCATTTGAAATGTTCGATTTTTTTAAAATATTTTTTATAATTGTTGATAAAAAAAAATTGGTTGGAATAAAATACTTAAAAATGTAATAGAAAATTCCACAGAAGTTGTTTTTACTATTATTCATTGGAAGCATTGGAAGAGCAAATATTGACATAATATCAAAATTTAAATACAACATATTATATTATATAAACCTATTCTAGACTAACAAATCATCTCTGTTCAGTCATTTTTCGTATGTAACAATACCTAGGTATTGCATTCAGATTTAATATATTTATTATAATAACCTATCCAATGAATGAGGTCCATTCCATCCTCCACTGAACAACAGAGCCAGTCCCCATCCGGTTCTTTTTAATTTTGTGTAAATAATCATTTGAGTTATCAGAATATATACATACTTTTCAATTGAGGGTAGACATAGTTTCTGTGTGTGAACATCATTTAAAATACATTTAAAATAATGTAAAGGTACTATGTAGAGATACTATGTTATGTATTATTAATTTATTCCAGTAAATTATTTAATATTACACATACGCCGACAACATTTGTAATTTATTCTTGTTTCAATCCGAATGACGTAATTCGAACATCAACACATCGACTGTTCGGAATTATTCAACAGTATTCTCATGGACGATGGACATATTGAAATCTGATTGATAAGTAATTAATATAAAATAAAAGTACGATTGTGATTTTTTAGTTAATGTATTCGTTATTTTTAGTTCGAACAAAAATGATGGTTAGAATATCAAAATATTTGTTCACCGTTCAAAAATTTAAAATAAGTAGTTTAGCATGTTGCACAGCTTGTAGAAATTTAATTTTTTTTATGACCTTTTTACCCTTTTGAAAAGTTAAGTTCTGTAGATCCTGTTTTGCAAATAAATTCCGAAAAAATATTTTTCTTTTTACATACCTATTTAAAAAAATTGCTCCCCGAAATTCTGTTGTACGAGTTTATCTAGGAATTAAAAAAAAAAAAACTATTTCTACATAATTTCTATACTAGCGAAAACTGACCAAAAAATGCGGCCCCATCGAACGTGTACAAGGTATATGTGTATATTATATAGGTACACAGGAATGACATTATTAGAAACTGGAGAAACGACCTTGGGTCACTAGTTTTCGGGTTTCTTATTTTATTTTTCTCTCCTTCTCTCTCTCTCTCTCTCGGTCCGGTTACTTCCATTTGTTGCTATAAAATAATAATAATAAAGTATATGTGTACTGTGCATGGACTTATGTTTTTATTATTATTATGTATTATTATGACATCCGCGTACTACGCGCGCACGCAACGGGTCCTCGCGCTATAGAGCGTTGTTCGCGAACCGGTCTCCGCCCGCCGGTGCCGCCAATGTGACCCTTGGAGTATGGCCAACCCGCTTGTGTGTGTATGTGACGCATATGTTTGACCGTTCGTATTGTGTATGCGTATGTATGTGTGTGTGTGTGTGTGTGTGTGTGTGTGTGTGTGTGTGTGTGTGTGTGTGTGTGTGTGTGTGTGTGTGTGTGTGTGTGTGTGTGTGTGTGTGTGTGTGTGTGTGTGTGTGTGTGTGTG
>JAIPRK010000817.1:69444-129544 GCA_025469195.1 Chaitophorus viminalis | reverse complement strand
ATTCTAAGTGAAAAAGACCACGGACTATAATATAATTATTTTTTAAAATTCTAAGTGAAAAACATCAGCAAATTAGTTTTAAGTGAAATTTATCAGAGTGTGCTCGAATCGGCATTTATATACTACTGTGGTATCTATGTTAATAATAATAACAATATTATAATAATAGTCAAAATACAATTAGGTAAGTACGTAAAATAATACAAATCATATGAATACGCTCTTTATAGACGCAAATTTTAAATACTTATATTTAATTTTTAATAAATATATAAAAAAAGCTGTCAAAAGCAATTAAAAAAAAAAAACGGATGAGCCTCGCTTTGCTGTATAGTTGGGGGTGCACCTCGTTTATAGGATAGGTCATTATTACAATGGATTTGTTAATTTGAATGCAATGATAGATATCATTGTATACGAATAACGATTCTGAACGGAGTTAATATATTTGTCTAAAATGTGTATGTAATAATATAGTATTTTATATTTAATTTGAATTATAATGCAATGGTAAGCAATTTCGTAAAAATTTAAATTTCAAACAGTCATAAAATTTTTTCTTTTAAGTCCGGTAGAACATTTTTTTATAGATTTATGAAGAGTAGCTTATGGATAACCTAGTGTTAAAATTTTGAACCTTAGTTATAAACAGAAAAATTTCATGAATTTTCAACTACAAAATAACTTGCAAATTATTGCGATTTTAACATATTTTATACAAGTTTTAACTTTATGGGCTTATAAAAAAAATATTGAGTGAAACGATCTCCGATATTTTTTAGTTACAATTAGTATTAATCCTTTAATATATTTTCAAGAGTTTTCGGACAGCCAAATAAATTGTATAGATATTTTTTAAAAAAAAACTTACAAAAATCGAAAATTTAAATTGTCTATTAATAAATCAAAATATGTCAAAATCATTGAAAACTTAACTATATATAGAGAATGCCAATATAAAGATTTGGTGAAAATTTCAAGTTGTTACAGTATTTCGTTTTTGAGTTAGAGCAAATTTCAAAACCGATATGATTTGTCAGTCTAGAATTTTAAATATTATATTATATTTTACATGTAATTTTATGTCAATATTCGCTGTTCAAACGTTTATAAAAAAAAAATTGTGCCTATAGATTTTGATGATTTTTGAATGACAATAAAAACTTTTTGTGTGGAATCATCTATTAAATTTTCAATTATTTTGTATTAGTCAATTTTTTTTATCACTGATTATAAAAAAAAATGTAAAAAATTCGAATATTTTAAATGTATATAAGTGGCTTAAAAATCGATATATTTTGAAAAAAATCTGACATAAAGGAAATATTAATCTTAACAACTGGTAAAAATTTCAAGTTTCTGCGACTTATACTTTTTGAATTATAGCAAATATTTAAAATTATTTGACGATAAATCACTATTTATGCAATTTTGTAAAAATTTAAATTTCAAATAGTCATAAATTTTTTTCTTTTAAGTCCGGTAGAAATTTTTTTATGTATTTTTGAAGATTAGCTTATGGACAAACTAGTGTGTGGAATTTTTTGGTAAAAACACAAATCTAATATTATATTTCTTACATAATTTAATTGAATCAGTTTACAAATGGCTTGATAAATTATCTCCAATAAGTACTTTTGGTTCAGATAATTTACCGAAGTAAGGTAAAGCAATACATTTTACCCAATTGTCAAAGCACAAACTATCGAACCAACCTAATGGGCTTCGATTAAACCTGGCACCTTCAGGACCACCAATTCTCTAAGATTCATGTAAATGTTTAGCTTTGTACACTGTATATGGAGGTAAAATTGAGCCATCAGCACATCCAGCAAACATAATAGAAATTGAGGAGGCCTTGGTGCTATTTATAATCCTTTCAGGATACCGAGTTCTACACTTGGTTATAATTTTACGCCTTCCTGGGTCGTCCGTCAAGTTAGTCTCGTCATAGTTCATTATATGGGATAAAGGTATTCCGTCTAAAGATGTTGTCAAATTATCAAAATACTGATTAATAGTTTCTCTAGAAACTGCAGCTTTATATCGTTTAATATTTTGGCACATCTGAACAGCTAAAATATCTTTATGTCTACTTAAAAAACAATGCGCCCACTCTTTACTCGGCATATTTGATCTTCCAAATTTTTTAATGTTTTTACCTTTGCGATCCAAATAACCTTTTACTAATAGACGTAAGTCTAATCTATCAAGAGGAAACCCCCATTCGGCACATACCAATATATTATCGATTAATATTTTTTCTTCACTTACACTTAATGATGTTTGCCCACCCTCAACTTGCTTTTTAATGTGTTTATTCTTAACATGACGATAAATTACCGAGTACTGAATCCCGTATACCTCCTGTGCTTCACGATAAGTCATTTTCTTATTTTTAATTGCGTTGACAGCAATTGCGAGATCAACTGGAATGGGTTTCTTATACGTTTTTGAATGGCAGTCTTTGACATAATTTCGTGGCATTCTGTATGTTTCTATTTACCACATTTCTGTAATTTGTTAAATTAAAATAAATCAACACTTAGCATATTGAAATAAAACAATAATACTTACATTTTATTAAAGCCAGTAATATCTTGAAAAAGCTTAACAAGAAAAACGAATTGAAAAAAAACTGTGTGTGTGTTGCCAGTACGCGCGCGGGAAGTTAAACTTCTTTTGAACGGTACACGTGAGTGAGTGAAAAAGAAAGAAAGAAAAGAAACAATGTAAATTTTATTTTTTATGCCAATGATTGATTATCATTTTGCTCAATCGGTATAGTAGTTGTGATTGGCATATGATGACTGAAATACGAAACGTACATTTGCGAACAATTTCGCAAATTATTAAAACTACCGAACGGATTGGCGAACAACGACGACGACGAATTGGCACACCTAGTTCGAACTCGAGATTATTATTTCGATAATATTATATTGTAATATAATAATCATAATATTATAATCATTAGGTAAAATAAAAATACTTACTATTTTTACTAAATCCAATCGTACGTAATACGTACAAAAATCCAAGTAACCATTAAAAAAATTTTAAATATTGTGTATGATATAATTATTATCATCGTCGTCGTCGTCGAAACCGCATCGGCTGTCACCGACCAACATATCATTATGTATTGTCATATTATGTACATGACGTACTGGTACAACTACTGACACAACCCATAACCGCTTACAAAATACAGCTACGACAATCCGCAGCTGTCCGTGTTCGCGTTCGCTTTTTTTTTTTTTTTGCTACCCTGCGTAAAGAAGTATAACTTCAATAAGTTTTCATTATGAACGGTAACTTTGAATTTTGATAATTTATCATTGATAAGGAATATCACTTGTTTGTTATCAAAAATATGTGTCTGAAGTTAGAACAAAAAAGAAACGTTTCAATATAAATGAATTTCGTACTAATGAATGTTGGATTTAGTGAATGTTTCATATTGATCTAAAACTGAATTGTAAGGATGTAAAAGATAACCTTTTCCTGATTTCGTTTCTATTCAGAACAGTATTCACCTCATTGTTTCTATTCACCATTTACCCCATTTTACGGTACCTATATTACACGTATTAATTGACTTTTAGTATTAAAGAATTTTTTCATTTAATGTTTAACTATTGTGTAAATCTATAAATTAATGGTAGATTAATAACTATGATATTATAATCTATGTAATAGTTATCGAAAATATTCAAACATCGTAATACCACAGTATTTAACATCAACCTAACTAACCTAAGATTAACAATTAAAATTAAATTAATAAAAATATTTTCGTGATATCAATATTATATATCAACATTATAAGTTTTCGAAAAACCATCATAGCCCATAGATACATAATAATCATTTTCCACTGGGACGACTGAATTAATTGAAAGAAAAAAAAGAACAAATGTAGGTAAACATTTAAAATATAGTTTAGAAATTTAGAATAATTGTGCACTCTGAATTAATATGAATCTTTGTTATAGAAATGAATTAAAAACTAAAAAAACACGAATAATACAAACATACGATTCTGAGATGATGGAAAAATACAGAAAAGAAAGAGAATTAAATTTGAAAATAAAAATGGTTGAAGAAAGTATTTGCCAATTAGAAGTAAGTTGACTACACAAACGCTGTGTGTTATACCTATTAATGATTAAACATTGTAATAAATATTTCAAAAATTCTACGAATTGATGATGTACTATGACACTATGCAGTTGTTATAGGTTGACTTGCCTATAAATTTAGGGCAGAGGACTAATAGCTCTAAAAAAAGCTTAAATATGCAAGCACTTATGCACTTAAACATTTTTATAGCATTTTTATTTTAAAGTATTAATAAAATAAATAGCATTTAAAACCTAAATGTTGTAGGTATGATGTAGGACGTTAGATCGTTATCTATCTATTAATAAAATTAATATTATTAGCTTATTGACGGTCCCCTGCAAGCGCTTCTAGGAGAAATGTGTGCCTGTGGATGACAGTCAAAAACCATATTACATGACAAAAATTAAAAATAAATACATTTTTATCCAAACAAAATTGACTATTGTTTGAAATAAAAATGTCAACGTGGGAAAAATTAATCTAAGTTAAATATGTCCCAAAAGTATAAAATAGCATACAAAAATGTAAAATATGCCCTAAAAATAAAAAGAACTCAAAATATGCATTTATATGCAAAATAAAATTTCAAAATTAGCTTTGTGAAAGCATGAAAATTATATTTGTTTCGTACTCTACTAAATTGTATGAAATTACATTATAAATTTTTTAAATTATTGTTGAATAATTTATGTATTATATGCTTTGCCATGATAATAAGTGTGTGTGTTGGTGCAAATAAATTAGGTACTAACTGAAAACTCATACAATACGATATTAATTTTACTACATTTATAGGATAGCACGATTATAATGTCTATACCCTCTGGTACTAAAACATATTCTTGATTTATTTATTTTTTGTATACCTAAAATAAAATAGTATTTATTCTCCACAATAAATGTCAAATGATATAATTATGTTGTATTAGGTGCACTTAAATTAAATAATTAATGTATATAGTAATATTGAGTTTTAGATCGTTTTCAAAGAAATACCTATCTAAATTTAAAATTTGCACATGTTTGCGGTTGTAACGACTAATCGATTTTAATCCTGTTGTCACCGTAATTTGTTACAAAATGTCTTAATCTAATAAGACGAGCAAGAGATTGTGTATTTGTATATAGGTACAGCAATGTATAATGTTTGATTTTTCTGATTTGTTTACATTCTTAGGAACTGATTTCAAGGCAAATTCCATTTTTCAAGCAAGTGATTCGGGAAAAAGAAGAAGAAAATGATAGGATCTGGCACAAGAAATTGCACCAAATACAGCGTAAAATAGCTGCTCGAAAAATACAATTACATTTTCGAAGATACCTAAATTATATTAAGACACGGGACATTAAGAAAAATAAAAAAGGACAAAAAAAAACTCAACCGAAAATGAAAAATAATTAAACAACATAAGTAGAAACGAACTTGATAACTGTAGGTACATTCCAATTTTTTGTTTAAAATAATTAAGTTTAATAGTGACTTAGCTATGTTTTTATAATGGTCTAGTTTTCAAGTCATATCATTGAAAAGTTCAGAAGTCTAAGAATATTTAAGTTTAACGTATAAATATAAAATACTCCATCATATATCTGAAATTGATACGTTTTGGATGATAACTGTTTGGTTGCCTATTCTACAATTTATCTTTGATGACCTACATAATAAACTTACATTATCAATTAATATGTAAACAGTAAATATGTTCATATTTATGTGTATGTTAATAAATTAATAAATTATTTTTAATTTGATACAATTTTTAATTTTTAGTTACATGCAAACGTTGTCTTAACTTAGTGTATTTTGTATGGTTGTTAATGCATTAATTAAAGGTCTCAGAAAGTAGTATCCAAATTAGAGATTAGACTATTTTACAGTTCTATAAGATACATTTTAAATTGAATTTTCAAAAATATCACATGATTATAATTTATATAAACATTCATTGAAAATAATTTTCTCTGATAAACCTAAAATTCTGTGTACTTGATCTCCTTTTTATGAAAACATTATAATTTATGCAATACAATGAGCAGCGTTACAATTTTCATTTCGTAGGTTATTTATAAATTTAGTTTTATTTTAAATATTTCCGTTTCTTAGGTAGGTATGACCCAAATACAACAGTAATAATAATAATGATAGTTTTTAAATAATGTAATTTATTATTCATAAATAATCATAATGATCACAACCTGATAGAACTAATTAATTTAAATTTATCTGTACTAAGTGATTGAATTTATTTTTTAAAATATAATGGCTCAATAACTAAATATTTTTTATCGTAGATAGTATATCATTATGTAACATTGGAAAAAGTTTGGAATTTATTGATAAATAAAGTTAAAATTAAAGTGAACATTTGATCTGTTTCGATGTTGTATTGATGTTCGACACAATACTTTCATAGTTTATGATTAAGTTAATTTGATATCTCTGTTAGACGCGATCTTTTATAGTTTTATACATAGGTCTTAATAAATGTATTTTTATGTTCATTATTAATGTTACATCTATATACAACTAATTAACCTGTAACGAAACCAACTACCAATTAAAATATTTAAAGAACAGACATTAAATATTAAAGTCACAATTACCAAATATAGGATGGTATGGTAAATATATTGTTGATAACTTTGAACCTTCATTGAACGAGCACTTACTAACAATATTAACCATATTTATAGTGTAAACAAACATTTTTAAATAGGTAAAATCAATTTAATAAATAATTTTACTGTAAACATCAAAAATCTGAACTATAATAAAATTATCACGGACTAGACGTTTTCTATTTTTTATCAGAATATTCTATCACTCATCAATTATAAGGGAGGAATTTAGCATTTTTACTACCATGGTTCTCTCGAAAAGGTCCTCCAGTCTAGAAAAGAAAATTTTCTGTGACCCGTTTCTAAATGGCAACTGTGCGTTGAACAAAGTAGTCCAAATACAATATACCACCACTCCTTTGAGTATTCAATGACTATATAATTTATAAATTAAAGCTATAAAATAACAATTTTTTTTTTTTAATTCAATGTTTTTCTTCCACTTCTGTTCTGCGCCCTCCATTGAAGATTTTCAAATATCTTGTGGCCCCTTATTTATTAATCATAACGATCGGTTCAGTAGTTTCCGAGAACATATCACTCAAAGGTTTCCATTTTCACATTTATATATTAGACTAGCTGAGTTACCCAGGGAAATGATTGTGAATGTTCAACTAATTTTGGGATTAAATCGCTATGGAATTTTGAAATTTTGCTTCATTTTATGTACATACAGTCACGATTTAGAATTTAATTAAAATTTATTTTGATTATAAGAATTATAAACACATAACTGAATTACCGTTGCCCGGAAACAAATTTGTGACAAATAAGATAACGCCATGTATTACCATTTACCATCTTAAATTCATAATTATCGATAAGACATAAGGTTAGGATGCTCAGCGTTCTATCAAGCCCCAGGATCACCTTTATTCGCCATTGTTAATTCATCCCAAACAATAAAACACGTCTCCTTTAATAATTTACCCTAAGAACTTTGTTTCTTCACACTACAAACTGGGCGTACAGTAGTATGAAGATCCAAAGGTAATTTAAAAACGAAATGTGCTGTCTTGCCATTTTGTAATAATGTTGCTGCTATTCCGGAAGAAGCGACTGCTAATGAAATTATTCTTTCTGCACGTATCTTTGTAAGCAAGAGATTCAGCATGAAGGTCTTGCCAGTTCCACCAGGAGCATCAAGAAAAAATAATTTTCCAGTATCTTGCAATACGCTTTGTAAAATAGTATTATAAACAACTTGCTGATCATTTGTTAACTTCGGCTCATTCTCCTGAATGTAATTTGAAAGTATATCATAATCATAAGAAGTTTCTGCAATATAAGTCTTATCTCTAAGAAAATTATTATCATTATCATCATTTGGCCTTAATTTATCGTTGAGCCACACCAAGAGATGAACATGAAGCAATCCTCTTTTTTGCCATTCAATAGTATATATATGACACCTAACTCAACCATGAATTTTTTCTTTTGTAATTAAATCTATAAGTTTTTCACTTTCAAATTAAAAATGCGGGCATTAATGAAATGCAGTAGTTACTGTATGGAAACTCCTGATATAATTGTCTATTTCCAAAGAGGATATTATATAAGAATTCTGCATGAGTGCCAAAAAGTATATAAAAAAGTAAATTTTGATAAAAAGGTAATTATTTATGATAATTGATAACTCCTTTGTTTTTAAAGTTAGAGAATCGATCAAATGCCATAAACCTTCAAATATTTTTAACAGTCGTTTAATGATATCTTTTCGATTGATACACAAAAACGATAACTAGTCATTATTATTATTTGTAAAATACAAATATAAAATATATAATTATAAAAAACTATGTGATGATTGTTTACGCCTCCCTAGCAATATTTATATACTCCACTTGGAGGGGACATCTCCTCCAGGTTGAGAAACACTGTTTTAATATAATTAAAATAAATGATTAATTGTTAAAAATTTAAAAGATTTTAGAACATTTTTGGGTCAGATAACTAACATTTGGACAGTTTGTGTTACTTTATTTAGTTTTATTTAGTTAACAAATTTTTTATTATATCAGGACTTTTCCATTGAATTTGAATTATCAATGTTACAGTAAAAATACATTTTTTTTGTTAACTTGTCTAATAAGATCTTCATAAAGTCTGAAAAAATAAGATTTAAATATAGGTAGGTATATAAACATTTTATTTATTTTTTTATACTTACTAAATAATAAAAATAAACCACCAATAGTTGATGATATTTTAATAATTAGTTGAAATATAGTTATTCTATCATCAGTGATAATAAATTTGAGAGCATTTATATCATATTGGAAAAATATACCAGGCATACCATGGCTTCCTGAAATAAAAATTGTTCAAATTAGTAATGAGAATGTAACTAAATTATTCTTATAATTCTTTAATAATTCTTAATTATTAAATAAGAATAATCAATTTAACTGTAGTATGTGAAGTATGAGCAAATGCTAAATTCTAGGGTAATTAAAGATTCATCTAACATTTAATTGTTATAAATAAAAAATAAGTTGCCAAGCTAAATATGTACCTAATAATCTAAAAATTATAAAGTATATAGAAATTGAATGTCTAAACTCAAAAGTTTTAATTTGCTTTTTATATGTATCATTCAGTATATTATCTTCATACCTATATATCAAATAATAAGATACAATAATTATTTAACCTACCAGAAGTATGATCTATTCTTCTTTGTATATCTTTAGCTGAATACTGATAGGTTTTAATTTCATTTGAATGTGATTTAACATCTGTAGCTACCACATCAATGAAATATTTATAAGATACATCACCTATAAAAATCATATTTATTAATAAATTATAGGCACATAATTTATAAACTATATTATTATGAATTGTTTGAAAATATAATTCATATTTCTTACTTTCATTAGCTACGTGGAGCTCTCCTTCTAAGGAATATACAAGCCCCTTTGTTGGAATTCCAAATGAAAATTGATGAATTCGGTGTGAAAAATTAGTAGCCATTGTTCCAAAAAATGGACCAGTTAGATGTACATGACCACCTGGAACTATTAAAGATTTTCCAGGAGTTATATGGAAATTTCCTGTTACTTTATTTAGAATTAATGATCCATGAATACGACATGCATTAGGTAAAGTGTCAGGCTTCTCTGTTCTGCAATATTAAAAAAGAATGATTGAATCAGTACGATAAAGAGTACTAAATTTTCTTGCATTTATAAATAAAAGAAAATAATAATAAAATAAAACAATTCTATGACAATTAAAATATTAACTTTTTTGAACATGTATTTAATTATGAAAAAAATAATATTTAGATAAGATTATAAATTATTTTTATTAAAGATAAGATTTAACTAACTTAAAAAAAAATTTCATTCAATGATTATTAAACTATGTAAAATGTACTTTTTTTAGAATAAAATAGGAAGTAAAATACATTAATAAATTTAAAGAATTGCTTTAATAAACATTGTTAAGTTGTTAATGATTAGATAAAATAAAAATATTCATGTTTTTTAAACATTTGTATGAAATAATATATGTGAAACAAACATAAAAATAGTTAACAAATAATAGACTATAAATATTCTATGGAAACAATAATTATTATAATTTAGATCAAACATATAAATTTATAGTAGATTATTCTAAATAAATTTAATGAAGAATAGCAAAATAATGTTGACAACAAAAAAGCAAGTATATTACTGAATATAGTTGTTAATACTTAAATGTAACTATAAATATCTACAGTATTTAAAATAATAACAATACCTAATGGGAAATTTATTTTTTAATCTATTATAATCATCAAACATCCAAAGAATATCTTTCATCGAATGATATTCTTCCCTTAAATACTCATTGATATCTCGCATTTGGTCAAAATGCAGTTGCTGTTCTTTTGTCATTTCCCACCATGCATCATCAGATTTTAATTCTCCAAACAACATCATATTTTGTCCAGTTGTATCAACAATATCAGCACCTATGCCTGAAAATGATACCAATAAAATGTAAAAAAAAATTGTATTTAATAAAAAACAAAGACTTACTATCACAAGTTGATGCAACTGTAATATCAATGTTAATTGGAAGTTTTGATTCATATTCAGTGTCTGGTACAAATCTGTATATGTTATGATCTTGTAAAACATATCGTACTTCAGAAATTATAATCCATAATCCAAATATGGAAACTAAAGCAGTGGCTGAAATAAAATTCCATAGTTCAACATTTTATAACTGAATATATTGCTTTGTCCACAACAACATATCAAAATTATTGATACTCAATCATACCAATACAATACTGTATTAAAGTTGATACATTTATACATAATATTGTGTTTCCTTACATATAACATTACTATAAGTAGATGGTTCATAAATTTCCTCTTGGACCTTTGGGAATGAATCAAACTCTTTTACAATACTCAAAGCTGATTTTTTTCCTCTATATCTTAACATTGCAATAGGTACCCTACAAAATAAAAATTATTTTATAAACTATTATTACAATTGGAAATAAATAAATTGACAGTTAATTGGACACATTTTTATTAATTAAGTACAATCTGGTTAGTATTAGCAAATAAGTTTTTAAAAATTTGTGTATATTTTGTTTTTTAACAAAACTGTAATTTATTTAATGTAATAAACAGTTAAATATTAAGCATAGAGACTAGTTTATTGTTAAAAAAAATATTGATTTAGTAATATATATTTTCAAATTAAAAATTACAATAACTACTGTCATCGAAAACTATTATCTTTAACACAGAATAGTAAATATTTAATTGAATATATGAATTAAACATCAAAAAAACACACCATGAAAACTCTAATTTACACTAGAATTTGCACTAGAAACTATTTAAAAAGCTAAATATTAAACAATAAAAATCTAACCTATGATTAACTTACTTAAAAATAAAATAACTATAGATGTAAAATAATTAGTACAAAAATTAATTCTAAACTTTTTAACCTATTTGGTACTTTGTTATATATGACAATAATATTAAAATCATTTTTAACAGAAAATAAATTAAAAAAATTTGATTATACATGGTTAAAGTTTATATTTAATTTCAGTTTAAATATTTTAGATACAAATAAAATGATGGAAGGTGCACATTACTTAATAAACTAAAATTGATAAAGATTACATTATTAAGTTATTACAAATATTGCTACAAATGATCGGTCTACCTCAATTATAATAATACACTTAAGATTAGTTTAATATGAACTTACATTTTTTTTCTTAGTTAATAATATTTATAATATGTACCTATTGATTTAAGAAAAAGAAATTTCTGGCATATGTTAATGGTCGATTTTAAATTTCATTCTAAGAACACTATACCTTGAAAGACAAATTAAAAATAAACCCAATGATAAACTTTAAAATGTTCATGGTAGATACATTATTTTAACAATCATTGAGCTCAAAAGCTCAAATCCAGCTACATTTTAAATTGAAAATCAATAAATAATAAAACCCGAGAAAAACATGAAACTATTGTTTTTATTAACTAAATAGCTGATTGTGCGCTTATGCACCTATACTCAAATAAAAATGTTGTAGTTAATTTTTTAAATATACTCACTATATTACACGGACCGAATGCTTGATGAGCAACCTGTTTTTTTTTTTTAGTTTTGATAAGTACTATGTGTACTCTTGCTGTAAATTGAATATGACACAAGTTACAAATATCATAGTTAACATCTACATAGGCGTGTACATTTTGAAAAAGGCATTAATTTTGATTATTAAGCGTGAGGAAATGCCGCAAACTGTACAGGATTGACAATAAGTAGATGAAAAGAGGCTATGAATCAATATATAGGACGTACTTCTTAAGTCTTGATAGAGGCATATCGATATGGCTTATCGAATCGTATGGAAACTGATACAATATTGTTATAATCACTGACGTGTTATCGTGTACACCGATAACGGTATAATAATAAAATTAATTGTTACACTACAAAGTAATATTAAAAAATTCAAAATTAATGAATACTCTCAAGTGCGTGTTAATTATTATTTAATTAATAAAACACATTCAATTTGATTTGAACCATAATATTATTATTAACTTTGAACTACACAGTAATCATAATTAGTAACGCTTAATGTTTTATAATAGACAACAATGGGTTACGATTACGAATATGAAACTAAATAATAATAATGAAAAAAATATATAAAATGGATTTGTTTGGCTGCCAAAACTGGCATTTTATTAGTGTATAGCGTATACATATTATTATTATTGTTATGCGAACGAGAAATTAACACATTGGCTTTTCACTGGCCGTCCAAGCGCACCGAACTATATTTCCAAATGTTGGAGTGACTAAAAATATTTTTGAGTACGGCCGTCACATTGTAGCGTAGAAAAATAATTTTCTGCTCTCGGGTGGGTAAAGAACTTTTTAAGATAAACTTTACGCCCGAGCAAAATGAAGGCACTTGCACTTTTGTTTATTCAGTGACTTCATGACAAATATTTCTTTCAACGAAATAGTGAAACCATTTGTGTCCTCGAAATCGGAAAAGAAAAACTTGTTATAAACGGTTTAAACTATAATGTTTTGCGCAAATCGTTTGAAAACTGTAAATCGAAATATTTTTTTTTTTATTTATCCGACGAATCGTAAATCCAAAAACGATTGCTTGGTTTCCATGGCGGTCCAGATAATTTTACTAAAAAATATCGAGGGCCAGAAAAAACTTAAACATAATTCCATCATTGATGTATCTGTTTTTGTATTAAAAACACATTTTAAGACAAATTATATAAACGATGGACGGTATCGTAATTTCCAAATACATCACAAAAATTACATACAAATATATAATATAATATATTTCATCTATCTATATTTCATATTTCTATAATGAGCGAAAAACTGGCAAAATATTTTCGTCGGTCGGTCCGGTTATTTCCCTTCCGCGGGCCACCTATTGCCGATTCCCGGTCTAGGCCGTGGACACGGAACGGACATCGAGACAGCGTCCGCGTTTCCGACCCCCGTGTGACCGCGGCCTAAACGCGGACGCTGAATAAATACGTGCGTGTAGTATAATAATGATAGCCAGTAGTCATGATAACAAATGAGATACTATGTACGGATTCATAATATTATTGTTATTACAACTTTTTACCACCGATATTCAACGTTTCAATAATATTCCTGTGTCCGCAGTCCTTTATTAATAATTGTCGTTTCGTGTTTGAGCTGGACAAAGTATAAGATTTTTAATTTTTTCTTTCACCAAAACGTTAAAAACCGTTGGCATATTTTGTTTTACTTTTTACATCAGTAAGCGTACCGATTGTTTTGTTCAGTTCCTTCGGTCGCAACCGTTTTTCAACTGCAAAGATGGGTTTGGACATTGAAAGTGTTATGAACGAAATAATATTCGATCAGAAGTTGATCACCGCATTTAATACGTATGACAAGTACATCAATTATCGATTCGATTATGTTATCAGAGCAACGATGAATCAGTTACCTACGGAACTTACTACTATTGATTGTGAGTACTTTAAGGACTTTTTTAACCTTCATAATTAATAACCAATGCTATTAATTATGGTATTTTTATTTTTTCGATATCGTAATGAAAATAAGTAAAAGAATTGTTCAAATTTGTTTCATGCTCATTATCCATGGATGTCATCACAATTATCTTATACATTTAGTACCTGATCAGTGAAATTAAATTAACTGTTTGATAGTATATTTTCCATCGCTTTTAGGCATGTTTAATACATTGCTATTGTGTTGTATGATAGGTAATAAGTTTAAAAATGTTCATAGACATAACTTCCATCCTAACAGAATATGTGTCACATATCATTTTTAATTTGATTTACTTTCTTAAGTAATATTTTAGCAATTTCAGATTAAATGTGGGTATATTTCATAATTTTGTGATTTGTTTTTATATTATTGATATAATTGTTCTTGACAAATAAATTAAGTATACAATTATTTGTAAATTTACTTTAAAAAATTCTTTTTTAATTCTAATATTAATAGTATTCATAATCTTTAATTTATTAATAATTATTTTTAGATTCTATATTTGATGAAAATCAAGAAATTTTATTAGCATGTATTGAAAGTAGTAATAGAGAAAATGATGTTGGTAAATTACGAAAGAATTTACAAACTTTAAAAAATGAAGTGTATCATAAGAAAAATGAAATTAATATAATGGATGTAAATGAAGAAGCATTGAAGATGAATATTCGTCAATTAGAAGAAATTATAGTTATAAAGGTAAAATGTCAGTTTTTTTATATTTTTGGATGCACTATAAAATGTATTATGTTTTTCATATTATTTCATAGTGTATTATAATTTAAATGTTAAAGGAAAATTTAATTCGTGAAAATACATGCTATGCAGAAATCAGAGCCAGTGCAAAAGATAAAATTAAAAAGGAATATCACAAAGTCACAAAAAAATATAGTAAGATTTTGAATTTAAAGAACAAGTTAAAACAAGACAAAACAAATTCTAGTAATGGATCTAGTAAGAATAATAATTCTGACTCTGGGGACAAAACAACAACTGAAAAAATAGAGAAATATGAGATTAAACTAAAGCAATTTGACCAAATTATAAAAGTTGCTGGTGATAGCAAAGAAAAGTATTTATGTGCGCTGTAGACTATTCTTATAAATTACTAATATCATTTTATTTTCAGATTACAACAACAACGAGCTGCATTGAAAGTTTCAAAAAGTCGATTAAAAGCATTTTATGACCAATTGAACAATCATTTATTAAAAAAACAACAAATAACTCAATTAATAAATGAAAAAGAAAAACGAATAATGGAATTGGAAATACACGTATCTAGTGTGGGGGTATATAAAACAAATTGTTTATTATGAATTACATATTTTACTTTTAATGTATTAATTTTTAATTGTAGGTTGTATCAAGTATTGAAAAAAGTAGAGTCAATTCGTCTTCAAATTTCATCGAAAATAATAGTTTAAAGAAAGAATTTTTAGAATTGCGAAATATGAGGAATGACATTTTAAACTTGCGGCCTAAAGGCATGTTTAATCCAAAATATAAAAAGGTATTTATTTAAACTTAAATTAAAAATTATAAGAATTTAATTTAATTATTAGCACATCCACTATATACATATACTGTATATAATATATATATATACATGTATATTATTAGTTACTATTGTTATGGTGTATTTAGTTTACACAAGTTATATGTGAACCTGAGATAAACAGAAATTAACATACAAAAATGGGTTAATTCATGACTAATAATATTATCACTGAAGTATGAAAAATGGGATTTTATGGTACATTATATCATGCACATGCATATAATATATAATACATTATATACCTGGTATACAAATATTGAAATCAATTAATTATATTAAAAACTAGCTGAATTACCCGTCCTTGCCGGCTTTAAGTATAATAAATGTATGTAGTGTTGTTATCCGGCAAGATTAAATATTATTTTTAATCTATTTAAATAAAATTTAAGTAAGATTGTTTAAAAAATATTTTATACCTATATATTAATTAGTTATTAAGCAGGATCATTTTGATATCCTTGTGAATATTTAATAAAGCTAGACCATTAAACCTATTGCATTTCTTAAGTAGGTCTTAGTAGTGTTAAAGTAATAACAATTTGCAACAATTTTGAAATTATTGGGTTTCAACCATTAAAAATAATATTTTCGAACATTGTTTCATAGTGCACTAATATATGGTCAATGTATATTCAATTTACTCTAAAACATTTATAATATTAATATTTCAAATAAATCGACCAAGTGATTTTGGCTGTAGTTAATGTATACTTAATTTCACACGGAGCAGTATTGGTCAGGTCATAGTTTTTAATGAAATACCATCCTATATTTTTTAAAGTCTAGTTATGTTTGGTTAGCCAGGTACCTACTTTGTAAGGTAATACTTTGGTATATTTTTTTTTCACTATCGGTTACCAAGGTAATATTTTTGAGTTTATTTTTTGATAACGGATAATATACATTATCCGGTAAAAGTTTCAAGTCGCTATGACGACCAACATATCAACCACCCTTTATAGCTTGAATTAGTAACACCTATGCAACTTTTTTGATTTTTTCTTTCACAAGAATCTTTTTCTGAAAATTACGAAGACCACAAAAAAAGAATTAGCGAAATCAGTCTAGCCGTATACACACGGGATGGCGCGATAAAGGAAATAGGGATTCATTTATATATATATAGAGATAGTTTTGCTGATTTCAACCCTTTAAAATTAAAATTTCGAAAAATCTTTACTTAGCGGATGCCTATGCCATAATAGCTATCTGTATGCCAAATTTCACTCTAATCCGTCCAATGGTTTGAGCTGTGCGTTGATAGATTAGTCAATCAGCTTACTGTTTTATATATACAGATAATACTTATGATTTGTAAATGTGTGTATTTTTTTTTATAGGAACATTGTTTGACCAAAGAAGAGATCCGACAATATTTAGAAAATGATGAAGCCATTGAGGCCGTAGATTATTTAATTGAATTAAAAAATAGTGTAGTTTCCAACAATAATACAAATGTACTGAGAAATACTGAACCGGTAACTCAATAACATTATAACACTGAGGTAACATTTAACAAATATCTTTTCATTTTTTTCTTTTTGCATAGAGTTCAGATGAACTAGTACATTTTATGAAATTCATTTCAACTTTGAGTAATGATGAAATAAAAAAATTAACAGCTCATTATTTCATTAAAGTTGTGGATTTAAAAGAATCTGGACGAGAAAATGATGAAATAATATGTAAATTGGATGTAAGTAAATTAATTAATTCAATGTTTTCATTTAATTTGAACCATAAAATTGATTTATATATTCAGGCAATTAATGATAGACAAAGGCATAATATTGTAAAATTGAATAAAAACTTTCAAGACTTTCATTTGTCTATTGAGAAAAAATTTGCAGAATTAAAAAAGTATTATCATGAGAAACTAAACATGTTTTTTGGAGTTTTGGCAGATGAACATAATGTTCTTTCTGCAATGAGAATGAGACAAGAAATCATGGCACTTAAAAGAAAAATAATTGAATTAGAGAAATCTGAAACAGGTTATTATTTAATATTTTATCTTTTACACCAATATAATTTGATTTGTATATTACTTTATTATATTATTTTAGGGAAACCTAAAGAAGGTTCAATAATACCAGAACCTCTTATGAACGCTAGTCTTCTAGAAGCATCAAAATCCGGTTCTGAAACTGGTACGTGTACCAAAGTGACATGTTACAAAAATAAGCTAAAAATTCAAAAATGTAGACCCAAATTGCCTTAGATTAAAAGTCTTTTTTGTGGACATTAAATTTTGATTTTTTTCCTAACAAATATTTACTGGTAAATCTAGATCTAGACTTGAGATCAAGTGTGTGTGGATACATTCGAATTAGCCTTCCGTTATCTTTAAATTGCTTTACATTTAATTATCATTTTCATAAATATAATTTCAAACTCCCTTAAGTAGTTAATTTAGAAATTAACATTTTAAAAATCTATATTTAATATTGTTAACATATACATATTTGAATAGCCATTTCTTAATTTATAATTACTTTTTTAATTCATTGTATAATTTTGAAAAAATAAGAAATCAAATGGTGTTTGGGCTTCTTAGAAATTCAGTGGTTACATTTAAGAAGTTTAAATGACTGTGCAAACTCTTATTGTAGACACCAAAAACTAAATTCATATGGTTAATAATTTTTATTTATAAATGTTAAGAATAAATTATTGTTACTATGTTAATAATTATTAAGTGCCTTTTATTTTTGATAATATTATAAGAAGTGCTAGTTATTTTACTCGTTTGTTTATGTCAGTCAGTGGATGTATTCAGGTTTATAGGTACATAGTATATTGTATGGAAACAGCAATGTTTATTTTTTTGATCTGAACTATTATAATTACATTTAATTATTTTTACAACTTTTTAATGAAATGTATTTTAATTTATAATCAGAAAATAATAAATATAATATCCAAGTTTTTTACTTGAATAATGTTGTATTACATATATATAGTATTTGATATATTTTATACACATAATATGCTAAGTTCATTATATTCATAATATAAATTGGATAATAATGAGTGTCAACATCAATAACGTTCAGCTTCAGTCAGTCATAAGTAGAATCATACATGATGAATTCGAAAATTGGCTTAAGATGTGGGAAGAATTGCAAAACCTGCACTCAAAATTCATTAATCGACCATCATAAGTCATATTATTATGTATTAGAAACTCTTGGTTACATTAAAATGCATCCCTATTATTCTACGATAAAAATATTTTACTCTCATTATCTCATCCGGACCAGTATGGGTTCAACAACAAGTAATTTTCCAGCAAGGTTTGTGTAAATAAATGTTGCTTTACACTTGTCACATGCGTTATTTTAACTTGCGGTAATGCAGCAACAAATTAAAAGAATGCACCTGGCCTTAAATAGTCTGAAAATCTATTCATTACATCATTTCAACATAGTACATCAAAATGAAAAAAAAATTCAAATATTTATTTACATTGGATCAGTATTGGCCAGTTTCTGTACCAGCCTTTACCATCTATTATCTAACCACAGTTAATGTGCAGTAAATGCAAAAGGATAAAGATCAAACGAGTACACTTCAAAGTTTCAAAACTAATAAAATATGTGTAAACATTTATTTTTTGCAAACTTATGATCTATTAAACAATACTTTTTCAATATGCACATAGGCGGAGTAATTTGTACAAAAAATAAAATAAAAAAATGTACTTGCATATAACTTAAGTATTATTTTAATAACATTTTACTAAAATGTTTTACAAACCAATTCACCATATTTTCAAGAAGTAATGATAAATAAAATATTCTTAATGTGATGAAACATTTTGTACTACACTTGATAAGTTTAAAGAGAAAATGAACTCTTAACAATATCTTCCGTAATACAGCAATTTTCAGTTAGTAATCTTATCATTCATCTATAGGTATATTATATAATTTAAATTTTACAAGCAAGCAACATGGAAAATTTAAAAACCTAAAAAAAGTATACAGATAAAAACCACTCTAATACATGATTTACATTCATAGGTTTTGCAATGTTTTTACAATCTTAAATTAGTTATTAATTTAAAATGTATACATTTTATATAAACTTATTATCAATGATATTAACAAGATGAATTAAATTATAATTGTTTTTAGTAAAAATTTTAATATTTTTATTGGTTTATTAAAGAAATATTTTTATGAATAATTAAAATTTCTTATTTTAAACTCAATACTACAGTCAATAACTATGTATTATAACTTATAACTTATAACATATATTTTATGTTGACGCATGCATTATAATTAATAAGACGAAAAAAACAATATATAACTTAACCACTAATTCACAAATTGTTGTCATAGTATATTAAAGCACAAAATAATTTTTTAAGAACATAAAAAAATCCTTATGAATATAACTTAACAGTTAACAACTTCCGTGAACAATCAATAATATATTATAAATAAAAATAACTCATTGAAATATATTTACACAGGATACTGATGATATAAAAATGGGTTACATACAATTTTTTTTTCAACTAACAATTATTTTTATTTGTAATAACTTCAAAATGTATAATAAAGTTATTATATTTTATATAACAACCATGTTGGTTATTCAATTTTAAAGTGATATATATATATATACATTCGAGTACAAACATTTAACGTACAAAGAACAACCAATAGTAATAATTAAGTTACTAACAATCCATATGAATAATAATTATTATTTTTAATTAAAATGTTTGTGGTTAATCATGAGTTATATTTTCTATGCAACAACAATACAAAACGCATATTTTAGATATTTTATTATCTGAAACATAAAGTGAGAGCTACTTGTTGAGATGTTTATTATTATTTTTTTTTTAATCAACCAATGTTGATTTAAAATATTTGAAGTACTATTATATGAATTAAATATCAAAATATTTATATTTATTACATGAACTTTAAAAAATAATGAATTAGAGAGGAACTTTTAAGTATAATAAAATATGTTTTTCTTAATTTTTATTTTCAATTAATTGTAAAAGCAGTTTTTATTTAAAAATATTTACCTATTGTTTTATTCAATAAAAACTGTGTCTTGATCGATCATTACCTCTATTAAAATTTTTACCACGACCACGTCCACCTCGTTGATTATATGAATTTGTATACGGCTTTTTTTCATAACCATCATTGTTCCTCTTGTATGGACTGTAGGAACTGTGTTGACGGCTACTAGATTCCATATTCTGTGAACGCATCTGATTGTATTTATAATTATTTGGCTTATTTTTATCACGTCTATAATTTGGTCCATCATTATAATTATTTTGATATTCATTGTTATATTCTTGAGCATTATCTTGATTGAAACTTTGATTAGAATAATGATTATGATATCTATTTTTATTACGCGAATCATAGTTTGAAAATTTGCCATTACCACGTTTGTTCTTATTTCTCTCTGACCAACGGTTATTAAAATCCAATTGATGATGCTGTCCTTGATTTTCATAACGGTTATTTTTATTGTGGTACATAGTATCTCTAAGATCTAAAGTAGAAGAACCACCTTCATTGATATTTGTATCATTATGATAGTCCGATTCCATATTTTTTCTTTTTCTATTCATAGTATCCCTTAGATCACGTACTGGTAATACATCATTAACAGAATTATTATCATCTGTGAAGTAAGGTTCTTGATTGTGATTTCCAATTTCTTGCCAATGAGATGATGAATGAGCATTAAAGTCTCTGTATTTATTATCATAATTTTGATTATATGAATCCTCATCATAATTAGACATATACATAGAACCAACACTGTTGTTATGTTCTGATCTTCGATAACGCCCACGACCTTGGAAAGATTTATCGGCTGATCCATGTTCGCTTCCATAGCTTTGGTCATGATTGTTTGTAAATGTGTCTTTCTGTTGATAACCGTATCTAGATGTGTTGTCTGATCTACGGCCATAACTTTCATCATCATCAAAATTAATAAAATGATGTATTGGTGGTTTGGGCAAACTCTCCGGGATATTGTTTCTATTTTCTGAACTTTGATCATTCCATCTGTTTCTATTAGAATTACTCTCAGCTGATTGGTTACGCTCAGCTTTAACAAGTTGTTTAAAATAATTTAATTGTTCATCAAAAACTGGGTGTTCAAGATGCTTTGAATAGCTTTTTGTAGTGATCGGTAACCCATACAATGTAGTACCATGGAACAACTTTATACTATCTTCCACAGAACTTGCATACTTAAAAACTATCCATGCAAAGTTTTCGCACATTTCACGTTCATCATAGGGGAAATCTACGTATTCAATTGGTCCTGCCTTAAGAAGAAAAAAAATAAACAAACCAAAATTATATTAAATATATGACAAATCGGTTATTATAATGGAAAATATTGCTTTTAATTACCTGATAAAACAATTCGGCTAAATGTTTGCTAGTGACTTTCGGATGCAGATTACCCACCCATAAGGTTCGAGATTTTGTGTCCATGTCGTCATCGTATACGTCGTCGTTAGTATAGTCCATTATTGTTTTTCTCGTCAGTCTTACAGCACAACGAATTCGATTTACTACTTGATCTTATTGGTTTTCAAACATCCGGAGTGGACAACGACAACAAAGGCAAATTGAACAACCGACGTAAAGGTTACGAGTGTTACGACGCTGCCGCGTTACAAAACAACTGCGAGTCGAGTCTGCGAAGCGCACAGAAAAACTGTCTTAAACACACGCACGTACAATAAAACGCACACAAACGGCCACTAGCGCAGGCGCGGGCACGCAATAACGTGAACGAAACAACGAAATCGCGATACCATGAGCGCGTCAATACCTCTAAAACGTCATGTGCCCCGTACACTGTTTGTTATATTTTGCCGTCTACGTGTACAATATTGTTTCAGCCGAATACGTAGAAAATGTTGGTTAGGGCGAACGAACAATGTTAATAGTTATTCTTCGACTGCTGATCAACCACTCGGCCGCGGCACTCCTATCGTTTTAAGACGAAAAAAATATATATAATACGTACCGCGAACGCATTTACCCAGAAAATGTAACCTAACTTACCAAACTACCAAAGAATGGGTCAATGATATTGTACGTACAATAAAATGGGCAGTAGCCGTACGTGACCAGATGGCGTTGAAACACGAATAAGTGTATGTAAACGACGAGGGAACGTATGACGTGTCTCCGCTGTCCTGCTTTGTTAATATTGCCCTTTTACCTGATAAAATGTTTTACCGTATTTGACCATCTGTTGATTGTAGTTCAATACATAATGCGTACCTATTCATTATAGCAATAAGTCACAAAATTGTGATTTTCAAGTGCAACAATCACTGTAACGGCGGACTTGCTCATTTTAGAGGGCCGCAGACGACAAACGATATTATGACGAGCTCATAACAATCACAAAAAGAAATAAAATAAAATTAATTATAATAATTATCATTTCACAACAATTCTTCCTACGAATACAAAATAATTATTATAATCATTGATTGTAATATTGTATATTACATTATATTAATAATAATAAAAATATAATAATAGTATAGTAAAAATACAATATAATATGTGGTAACTATATGCCAGCACTAAAAATGTTTTTATTACCTACTAACAATATGATATAATAGCCAATGAATCAAATGAGGAAGCGTTTCATAAATTTATATAAATCATCCAACGACTAGAGCGAGTGCGGTTGGTGTTTTGGGTATGTAAATGTGTGTACCCATATTACATATTATTTGGACATTTGGTATGTATGCACTGCGATCCGAGAGACGCAATAATTTTATGTTGCTTTTATTTGTCTTTATTAATTATTATGTTGTGATTATATTTTATTCCATGCGATTTGTTTATATATATATATATATATATATATATATATATATATATATATTTTTATAGAGCGTTACTTTCGAAAGAGCTACGAAAAATAATAATAATAATAATAATTTAATTATAATATTATTATTTAATATATAATCAATGTTATAATTAGGGCTGGGATTTTAATGCTCTAAAAAACCCCGAAAAATGCCCTAAAAAAAAATTTCAGCAGTAACTTTCACGTTGCATATTTTACAGAGTGTAATACCAATCCGTCTGTAGAAAAAATATTATGTCCAAATTTTTGTACAAACGCACGCAGTCGACTAGCTGTTAAACATTTTACTTTTGACATTTTTATATTAAATTATCCAAAAGAATTAACTAGAGTAATAAAACTGTGTTCACGACGACAAAATTTGTACTGAACATCGAACGATATCATCGGACGTCGATTTTAACGATTTAAGATTTTTTTACAGGAAATGCGATTAGTGGTTACTCAAACCAGTCAAACCTATAGTGGATAAACGATTAGTCTGATAATATAATACGAATTACGAGTACCTACCTACTTATAATTTGTTACCTATATTTATATAAAAACCATGTTAGTGTAAAAATCTTAAAATAAAATTTCAAATTCATACTTGGTTTCCAAATATTCAAAAAATGCTCCAAAAACTCTAAAATGCCCTAAAAAATGAAGAAAATGACCTTAAAACTAAAAAATTCCAAAAAATGCAAAAAAATGCAAAATAAACTTTCTTACTCTCATTCAAATGTACATAAAACAAATTTGTGACAAGACGAGCATTACACAGTAAGCTTTGTAAAACAATGGAAAGTATATTGAAATGCCAGCCCTACTTATAATATTATAACATAATTTTCAGTTTTAGATTAGACGTGCGCAGTCGAGTTTCTTTCGACTTGTGCAAACAGCAGAGTCTTGAGCAAACTGCATACTTCCACGATATCCACGATTATAATATTATTTTGAGACTATAGCAGAATACCACACATTACCAAGTGTATGCCTTCCTAACTTATATTGATAGTATTATAATATAATATATAGAGAATGTGTGCTAAAAACCGAATATAACAGAATATGCATATAAAAATATTATAATAATGTACTACGAAATATCACGCATTTAAAATGTATTAAGAATATTTTATCTTATTAAGTATAATTATTGAAAATACTTAATTATACTTATATTATATGAACAGCATGTTTCGTCGTATTCGATAATGTTTTTTATCCATATTCTTAATCTTCTCCAAAAGTTTATTCTCAAACTATAAAATATTGACCCACACTTAAAAGAATTTAAAGAAAATTTAAATTGTTATTGAAATCATATCCTCAAACGATGATGACCGCCAGACCACTCATAATATTATCGATATAAATAAATAATTAATATTTTGGGCCAATTTATATTATTATAGTGTATACTTTCAGATAGTTTGACAAATTTACGAGGTCGTACATAAAAAAACGGGTAAATTTACTCGTAAACTAGTAAATACTACGTAAAACAAAAATATGCTTTATAATGCAAACAAAAAAAATGATAAAACAGTAAAATATGCAAAATATGTAAAATACAATTGGTGTTATTTTAATAAGAATGATCTAAATCGAAGATATTTCTTATCAGATTTTCAATAACTTATATCCAGTAAATATTTGCATTTACATATAAATTCGTTTTTTAATTAATGGGGTTTTCAATTAATATTATAATATCTATAGCATAAAGATCCAATTTACTCTTCCAGAGTATGTTCGGCATAATCGTTATCTCTGCTTTACTACTAGATCATTTTACCGATACATTATTGTACATGTCCAAGTAGTCCAGTGGACCAGGTCCAACGATTCTAACTTTTTAATAGGTATTGAAGAAATTGAAAATTTTTGAAAAAACAAAGCTGGACATTAATATATGACATAATAATAATAGGTACAACAACTAGGTAATACAGTTAACATAAAGATGACTCAATAGGTACTAACATTGATTATAAATACGTATTAAATAAATAAGTAGGTATTTATAACCAATGGTATTGATTTCTAGGGTAAGTTTTCTATGTTAAGTATATTACATTTAGGTATAGTTCATTTTATACGTTTAAAACTAATTATAAATCAATAAATCATCACAATATTCTTTTACAACTCCATTACAAATTGAAACTTGAATTTATCAGTTGATTATTAGTTGATTTATGAAAGTCACGGAGAACAAATAATATATATTTAGTGACCTATGTAGAGAATAGGACATAGTTATTGTCTTAAAATAAAAGGTTTTTTTAAAAAAAAAAATGCCTGATGGCCAATATTAGAGTAACAATCGGGTTAACTGACCTAGATATTTATTTCAAAGTACCTGCCCATGTAAAAAAAAAAAAAAATATATTATGTTAAATCTACTGAATGTTTTTGATACCTACTAGATAAAATTATTTAGAGTTAAGTTTTATACTATATCGAAAAGTTTATGACACAAAATAACTAAATTTAATAAAAATGTTTTTTTTTTTTTTTTTAAAAAATACGATATCAATGTATGACGGAAATTTAATTTTAATATTGCAAATGAAAGTTGTTCTTACGTTGTATGCAATCTTCCATTTGTTGTAGATACACATAGTATATCAGTATAATAGTATATATATACTTAAGACCGGTAGTTCTCAAACTTTTTAAGAAGTGGTGCTATTTTTTTGTAATCACAAAGAACATTCAGTATGCATAATAAATGATATAAACTAATTCAAAAATATATTAAAAAAATGTATATAGTTATATCTACTTATTATAATAGGTAATATATATAAGTACTATAACATAGTATACATAATATTTGCAAAAATTAATTATATTAGTGAAATAATGACATAAATAATGTACTATGGATACCTCATGCACTTATTTTAAATTACTTTCTAAATACTGGCACGTTCTTTTATTACTTGCACGGGCTTCAGGCTTCAATTTAAGTACTTACAAATATTTGCATACCTGCTGAGTTAACCTATACGAATGCAATGTGTAACATTTTTTCGCTAATAGGTACGTCGTGAATGTCGTTCATAGTAGATAGGTATGTGTTATAAATAAATCATAAATAAACATTAAGTACATTTAAGATTTTGTACGGAACGAGCTGAACGAGGTAACTTTTAAATGTGTATACTTTTATATTGGTATTTTTGTTCGTGTTATTTACATACGTAGTTATATAGTTATTATAGTTGTTAATGTTAAATAGATCGTTGAGCACGCAACACAGATAAAATCATAAATACTCGTAAATCTATGCAGGTAAAATATATATTTTAATTACAAATAAGAGGTATCTACGTAGGCGGCGGGTATATCTTAGTATTAAGTGTATTGATAAAACTGAAAAATGTCTATTATTTTATGAAAAAAATAATTTAGTTGATATAATTTTTGATAAAGTTGTCACGAATGAATTGTAGTTTTCAATTAGACTGGCTATTTTCATTGATTTGTATTTTTTAAAGTCCAAAACGTTTTATAAGCTTCTTTACTCGTTATGTAGAATGTAGACTATATACATTAACCACAGATCAATAGAACAATAAATGATTCTTTAAACATTTTTTATTTCCTAGTTCGAAAAATGTGTTCAAATTCTTGTATAAAATAAATTCATCCTTTTGTAGTAAATTATTCAAATTATAACTTACAATTAAAACCCAATACAAACGTATATCGTTTTAATTAATTTTTTTTTTTTTATATATAAAAATTGTTAATTTTTGGGGATTAAAACTTAAAATATTGTTATATTATTTACTATCCCATTATCCCATTTATCATTCTTGTGTTTGATCAAATTAAATAAAGAATGAAATGATGAGGTGAAAGATTATAAATAAAGTATGAAATTATAATCTTATGCATAATGCATTCTTTGAATTCAAATCTACATTCAAATGGGAGTTTGTAATCTTTACAAATTGTGAAATATTTTATTAAAGAATACATCGATTAAAATTCACAGAGTCTAAGATAAAATGCTTGTGAACTTGTGGTATATACTATACAGTTTTGAAAAATCATATTATTTTGAAAAAGTTTTTTTAACTCATATAGTATATATAATATATATAGTATATATTTGTATCAATTTTTTTATCTTGTAAAATTTTTAAACAATAATATGAATATTTATTTAAGATTTTTGGCAAATAAAAAGAAAATAATATCATTTTAGTAAGTTAAAGTATTCAGTAGTCGGTAGAATAAGTACAAAGTGGCATATTTAGCACATTTTATCTACAGAGAACGAATGACAATAATTGTATGTTAGACGTCAGTCTATCCTCAACCGTGTAAATATTAGTTCCATGTAAATATTTTTCGTCTTCTAAAAACATATTTTGAATTTATGAGAATATTAGAAATATTTTTATATAAAAGTATATTTTTGAGTATTTTATCACAAATTTTAAAGAGTATATAAGAAGAATGTTCTGAATATTTTAAGAGAACATTATTGCGTCCTCTGCTTATAATTTATGAATCACTGATCAGAGGATTAGACAATCTTTTTTATTAATCATTATTCATATAAGTATGTACTCACTAGTCACAATTCAATAACAATTAAATAGTATTAATAATTAGATAATTGACAATCATCGAACTAATTTATATATACGTACAACGTTCAATTAGAATTAATTTAAATCAACGTAGTCAAAATAAGTTCAGTAACATAAATCTTGATATTTGGTCGGGTTAAAATACGATAAATAATAATTAATTCGAGGCGTTCATGATAAAACTGTTGCATTGCAGCTATTTTATTGGGTAAAAATTTTACTATATAAAGTCGCGATTCAATTTACTAGGTACAGTAAAATAATGCTTTCTTAAAATGGTACTATATTACTAACTACTTTTTATTAATGCGACATACATCTTCGAAATGGGTTTGATGATGTTATGTTGTATTCTAATGATAAAAATTTACATTGTTATGGAATATTAACAGAATAATATAATTTACTAAAACATTATAATAATTTATTATGAAAATATATGCACGGAGATCACACTTGAAAGCAAACTAATGTATTAAATAAAATATTAAAATTAATTTGGTGTTATCACCGAAGTACTGAATGAAAATAAAATTATACCTCAGTTAGACATGTAGATATATATTTTTTTATATTGTTTTTAATTAGAAATTATCCGTCATACTAATTCACAAGATATCAATATAAGAGCTACAAAAGGAATATTTATTTGTAAAAGAAAGAAACAAAAGCAAAATAGATAATGTTATTGTTTAATTAGATTCATTATGTTGAAGTATAACTGTTTAAATTTTCTGAAATACTTCTGAAAAAGGTGTAGGTATTTATTTCGAAATCTGCGCAAAGACCTACATTATTAAGTCAAGAACGTCAATCATGAAAAGGAATTAGTGTTACTATGTTAAAAAAAAAATCGAATCTGGTATTTCGGGAGGGGCTTTGAGCCGTGTCATCAACATAAATAAATATAGAAAGATTTATTCATGTCGCTATATATAGTATATTCATTATTCTGAGTTAAGTTCGGCGCCGAGAGTGTCATCTGTCGGCGGCGTAGTTATAATGCCGTCGTATTTTTTTGTATATTTTATGAGCTAAAATAGATTTTGTTCGAAATAGCTTGACGGTAAATTTCATACAGTCCACAATATTATTTCACAATTTTCTCAGCCATTCCGAAACACGTATGTACAAACTATAAGTCTATAAATAATAAAAAGCAGCAAGCTGCTGCAAAAATCGCGTTGGTACGTTTGAAAAGGCAAAGAGACCTGGGATGCGGTTTAAAAACATCGTTTTTTATTCACACGAATGTACTCCTCCGAACCGCGTAGATACCTGTCTACATATTTTACCGGTAAATTTTTCTGTGTGCCGGATAATTTTGTCGCGCGTGTATTTATTTGTTCATTTGTGACATTTTTCAATAATTTTTCGTCGTTGCGTTCGATGCACTAATAATTATACTCGGTGCAGCTGCCGTAGTGATAGACGTGAAACGTAATGCTATATTTATATATACTCTGATGTATGGTACTCTTAGGCTCGGGGCCTTAAGTTGTGTACACTAACGACGACACACCTTGGTGCGTAGAACAAAAAGTGAAGCGTGTACTACGAAAACTTAAAAGTGTGTGAGCGTGTGGCAAATATTTTTCAATCTGGGCACCGAAATGTAATTGAAAATCACTACATGAAAGTCGCTTAGCGGTTTTAGTATTTCCTTAACATTTTTAATGAGTAGGTATATATAATGGGTAAACGTAATATGAAATATTATTATAAAGTTGTTGAAAGCATGTTTACAATTAAGTATTGTTAATCGGGGATTGCATACAGGTGGGCGGTCACTGACGGTTACTATTACGTATACGTATAATTGTACAAATATGTACATATTATCATAAAATATTTATCTATAACCGCACTCAATAAAAAAAAAAAACATCAAATTACTGCAGAAGGGTAGCCCATCTTTATCTGTGTAGGTACCCAGTAGTTTTACCTACACGCACTGGCTACCAGCCCACTAACGTTTATTAAGACAAAATTGTACGGTTGTACGAGAAATCGAATATTTCTACAATAATACGACTGTTATGACGTTATGAGTCATAAAAGTCATAACTTATGAGTTATGAGTATGACTGTTATGTTAAATCTACAATTCAGTTCTTTGCCCATAGGTATACCTACCTAAGGACATCGCGCGAACTCGTCTTCATGGGCATTTACGCTTTTTACATTTTACCATCTTGGTACATAATATATCGATGAACGTCATCAATTCGTAGGCATCGTAATAGCTTCCGGAATGAACAGATGCGACAATGTTCGGAAAGTTCCTAACTAGCACCGAGCCACCGACCGTGTTTCGCATTTCGTCCGAGGAGGTGATAGACCATCGGCCGACGGCGAACGACAAGCGTGCCAGCGTCCCCTTCCTACTGCGGTTTGGAAACGCTAAAGAAAAACGCCGTGCGTATACGTTGACGAAAACGTAATAATAATAATAATAATAATAATAATATTATTATTATATTGCGCCCATTTTACTCAATATTCGTTACCTACTTACCTACCTGCGCGCAGTCTATACAACTATACCCACACGTCCGGTGAGTGCGCCGTATCATCGGTATCAGAATGCATTTCGAAAGGTCAACGTGCCCGGAATAACGCGACTGTAGCGCAACGTCGCGCAGCGTTGCGAGCCGGCGCGTCCCGTTTGAATACCCTCGGCGCTCCGACCGTCGTTGTCGTCGTCGTAGATTACATCCGAACGTGATACGCGCAATGAAAATAACATTCAGTTCAGTATCCTCCTCGGTGTCTTCGCGTAGCGGAGCATAGAGTTGGTTCCTTTGCTTCTATTCTCACCCTTTTGCCTCGCTTCAGCAATCGTGTCCGGATCGTTATGGGCGTACCATCAGCGGCTGCCAAGTCGGACGGTACCGGGAACGGGTGGTGATCATACTTGGACGTTTCAACTCGGGACGGACGACGCTACAGATCCGGAGTCCTTCGGGTGAATTTCTCGGTGAGTCGTGGATGACACTACATTATAGTAGGTATCTCTGATGCCCGCTGCACCCAGGTCGTATAAGTTGCCCACCAACGTCAATGGGTAGCGCAAACACTTCTATTCCCCCAGCCACTACATAATGTCACCTTTCATTTTGATCGGTACTAATTATAAATGTGTTCATGCTTGCCCTGTATATTTGTTTTTACTACTACTTTGCCACTGGGTGAAATGCGAATATAAACCAAGTACATTGATGATCAGAAACAAACATTTGTACTATCCCCTAAATTTAGTGATTTGTGTTATGAATGTTATAATCAATCGATATATGTTTTGTCTTACCGACTCGCCAGGATTGTTGCATCTGGTGTTTATATTTAGGGCTTTCTGAAGACTACCATAATATCAATATTTATTGGTATACAACCTATATTTAAAATTAAACTTAATATCTACTCTATTTTCTCCCTCTTAGTATTTAGTTGGTACCTAGTAGAGTTTATGCGCTTAAATGCCAAGAATAATTAATTTGATCTGTTATTGTATAGTGCAATAGGTTTCAACTTTTCCATATCTGAGTGTCACCTCAGATTATGAGGTTTTCACATATGACTTGACCAGACTTAATAAGCTTTTTTCCTCTTCTAATATCACAAACATTAGTAGAGATCATTGTTATCTTATTTGGTACTATTCCAATTATATATTGTTTACAAATTACAATAATACCACACTGTTGGTATTTACAAAATATTTATAAGTGATACTTCATTTATAATATTTAGTGTAAATAATAGTTTGTTTTTCTCAAAGAAAGGTTTTCATCGATTACTTCCAATGAAAGTTCCACCAGTGGTGAGCATACCACTGTTTAAGAACCTTTTAATTGTAATTGTTTATTTTAATATTTTAACTTATTAAAATTTTATTGCTGAACATAGAATGTTATTTAAAATTAATATTTTGAATTGATTAATGCCTAATATAATAATCAAACAAAAATAATTTTAATAATTACTGGTTAACGTAATTAAACAGTAAAATTAAATTGTACTTTTGATTGTTACTAATATTTATTCTTATAACAATTGAAGTCAGTTAGATGTATCTTCTATGTCATTTCATTTGTTGTGTATATACATTTGACTGAAATACATTTTGTAATAAAAAATAAGGAAATGAAAGAAAATTTTATTCAATTAGATAAAATTATTTTCCAGTCTTAGAACTTGTTGGAACACTTTTTTAAATTTTTTGCAGATGTATTCAAAAAAATTTAATAACTATTAATTGGAATAAGTGCTAATGTATTCATATTATGGACATATTTTGTTTAATTTTTTAAAAATATGCATGTACAGTTAAATTTAATCATTAAAATGTATGCATAATCTTTAATAGAATTGTTTGAACACATGATGTAAATTTAAGTTTTTGCTAAGGAGTCAAAAAACTAAGCTTTTTATACCTTAAAGGAAAAACGGAAAAATAAAATCTAACTTGACGCCTTTGGATGGTTACTTGTTTCATATATACCAAAATAGTACAATTATATCTGCATACATGCTTATTTGTAATATAAAATATTAATAATTTTCTATCTTTATTGGAATATTTACAATCATACATAATATGTTGCACAATAAGTGAATGAGATGAATTTTTACTTGATTATCGTAAGAAGAGAGGCTATCCAATGATAGAACCCTATATGATTTTTTATTTTTTTTTAGCTTAAGTAATATAATTACTTACTAGTGTCTCTACACCAATTATGATATAAGTGGCATGTTGGGTTTCCACGGTAGGTTTTACATAAAAGTGAAATTATTAAAGGGATGTTGCTAATGTAAGTAAAATTAAAAAAAGAGATTTATTCCATAAAAATGCATGTACAACAAATATACCTACATTATATCATGATATTATTGAAAATTGAAATATGAAATATGTAATTTCGAGCTTATAATTTTTAATAAAACCGTATTTCTTATTAAATGAAAATTGTTATGTATGCATTACAAATTTTTATCTAAGAATTTCAAGGGACTAATATTTTAAATTGTTAATTATAAGCCTAAACTTATGTAGAATATATATAATATAATTCTTAGGAAAACAATGCATATTTTTTAAGAGGGGTTATTTATAATTCTATATTATTCGAAGAGTATTTTATATATACATAGCCTAAAATATAAAATAAGTATAGATTGAACTCTGCTTTAATTTATAAAAATATAGAAGTTAAGATCCCTAATGTACCAATGACTAAATACTTTAAATTAGATAAACATGAAGAGTTAAAATAAGCTAGTTGATTAATAATTATTAATTATAATTTTATTTTTATGAATAAGACTGCTAATATTTTTGAAAAATAAATTTGTATTTATTAAGTTCAATAAAAAAAATGCTGTTCCTTATTATAAAGGTTTGGAACTATATAAGTTAAAAAACTATAAAATATGTGTAAGTATGTATTTAAAAACCGATAAATATGCTACTAAAATTAGAATAAAATGTAAAAATATACAATTAAAAAAAATGAAATAAAAATGATAATACCTAATTTGTAAAAAAAATTGAAAATGGAATATTGGAATAATAATGGAGTAATATACTGTTTGAACTAGCGTAATAGCTTAATATCCTAACTTTCGAAAAATATATACTATGCAAATTGCCTGAAGTTCTGAATCCTGCTTACTATTAAATTTGATTTAAATGGCATATTTCATAAAATTAAATACATTGTAAGTTAAATATAACAATACAATTCTTTTAATTTTTATTTTTTTTTTTTTTGTCTATTTTATCACTTTTGATCATTATTACTACGTTTTGCGTTAACTACAATATGTAATGTGTAGAGTTTAAACTAATATAATGACTGTTTTAAAATATTGTATTAAATGAATCTTGAATTATAGTAAAAAGTGTAATCATTTTATATATTCCTTATTAAAAATATATTGTTATAGTTAGAGTGATGAATTCTGTTATTTTATATAATAACTAGGCAGTTTATGAATTACCTAAAAATGTTAGTTTAAGTATGGAATAATACATGAAAATCAAACTTTAACTAGTTATTTCATATAATATCTAGTTATTCTTTACAATTTTCATTTGATTTTCTTGAAAGTGTAGAGTATATTTAAACTAAAAATGTATTATAATACTTTAAGCTGAATTAATTATTATTACATTATTTAATTGTACATGCTATGCTATTATGGAATTTAGAATTGCACAATACCCCTTTTTTTCTGCAAACACTAATATACAATTTTTTCTTCATTAAATCTAATTCATTTAAATTCATTGTAAACTATATATATTAATATTTAAATTATAAGTGTGGTGACAGATAAACCAATTTCATCAAACCAATTGACAGTAAAACTATTATTGAACTCTAAACCTTAGCAATTTTTTTTTTGACTATCTTAATAATAGTACAACATATTCAATGATAATCCTCTAATCACACAATATTAACTTAGTTGAACATTAATCGATAACAAGGACAAGATATAAGTTTTATCTGATTTATTATTATGTTGGACACCAAAATGACGATATTTTACATATTTTGTAAAATTTGACACATCAACAAAGTGAATCATGAGGATTTATAAAATAACGTATTAAAGTAGAAATGATGTATATTACCTTCACATTTTAGTTATTTCATAAAATAACTGATCCAACACTAACTGTAATGTATATAATATATAAATGATTATAGTTTGGGAGAATATTATTACAGAGATGGATAGTTAATCAGTTACGTCATTGATTATAAATACTAGTATTTATAATTAATATGATTACGTGCTCCAAAGTTATATAACTAGGTTACATTCGTAACTTCTAACAATTCATAATTCACAACATTTTCAAGTAACTCTAAAATGTAATATATTACAATTTGTGATACAGCTTTTTATAAAAGATACATGTAACTTAATTTAAATTTTAAATAATTGATTTAATCTTATTCTATAATTTTAATATACTTTAAACTATTTTTACTCAGTAAAATTTATTATTTTGCTTCTTTGGTCTATTTTGATATTTAAAAGTAGAGAGCGGATTTTTAGGTTTTTACAAATTTTTATTGGCTTCATGCAGCTTTACGAGAGTGAAAAATGTAGACGATTTATCCATCATAGAGTTCGCAGAAAAACATTTATTTTGCATATTAAGGCAAATTTTGGACATTAGAGAATATTTAGCCTATTTTTCATATTTTAGAATATTTTCTATTATTGTTCATATAAAATCATATATATTGTTAATTTATCGATTTGTGATTTTTTCCAAAAACAATTTTTTCTTGGAAAAAAAAATTTTACATAAGAATGATAAAAATCATTCAATTATCTACTTGTTTGTAATCAAATTGGCTATAACTCCCAAAAATAAAACATAATATCCATTATTACAATGAAACAATGCGAAAGTTCATATAATAAATACATTATTTTGTTTTTATATATATATATATATATATATATATCATTATATTTATATAGGTAACTAAGTATAAACTAATTTATACTTTTATAGTTAAATAACTTAACTGTTACCAAAAGGCATGCAAGTTATATATTGTTTTTATTAATTTATTATGTTTTTTATATATATTTCATTATATTCATATACCTATGAACTAGAACTGTTTTGTATTTATATAGTTAAATATTTTACATGTTACCAAAAGAATGGTACATAAGTTATATATTGTTTTTATTGAACAATTTTAAAAAAAAAAAAAAAAAATCATATTTGCATATTTACAAGTTTAAAGAATATTTAAAGAATATTTTAAGCTTTTAAGAACCTAAAAATCCGCTCTTTATTTATAAGTAACTTGTAACTTTTTTAAATTTATTTTAAATTTGGACTGACAACTGTTTTGTTTAAATATATAACTATTTGTTCGTAGTGTTTAGCTTTATAGTCCAAAACTGTTACCTATAACTAAAGTAACTTGAAGCTTTATCCAGTTATATTGTAAATCATATCTTGGTATCCTTGATTAGGATTAATTATAATTTTGCATAAGAATAAAAAAATAACTATAAGTTAATTTTTAGGAGGATTAATAAAATAATAGAACTTATTCTAAGTGGATGTTCTAAATGGGTTATAATAAAAAAATTTAATTACAATTTTATCCTACAATATTTGTTTATGAAACAAGTTAAATTGTTTAAACTATTTTAAAATAATATGGTATACGAAAGATTTCTACTGATTTTAATAACCAATATGATACTAAAATACTGTAATTCGAGAAGTTCTATAGTTATTATGGGTATTATATTGTTGACATCTTAGTGGTTGGTAAAAACTATGCCTTTTGTTCTTTGATTGCTTAAATATGAAAACAAGAGTATATTTTGACTTTTCTGTATTATCAGACAGGCTCAAAAGGTATAATTAAAATCCATCTTTAATAAAAATAACTAATTTGCTTATAATTTATTTTATTTGTTAATATTAAATTTGGAATTAAAATGTTTCTAAATTATTATTTAAATATTTATAATCCCTATTATAATTTAACTACAACTGCCTAATTAAATTAATTTTATTTAAGAATTTGTTGTTATTTCATATTATTATACTACTTAAATAACACAAATAAATCATTTGAATAAAATTGTTGTATTAATAATATAACAATGAAATAGTTGTTTCAATGTATTGTGTAACTAATACAAAATCTGTTTTAGATTTTTGAACTGTTTGAGTAACGGAATGCCATGTCGGAAACTGTGACTGATGTAATACTTTTATCAGGTAATGTGGTAAATTAATTTACTTTTATCTCAAAACTATTTCATTACATATATGTTTTTAGGCGATAATCGTCTGAGACAATTAGAAGCATTATTTTTGGGAGGTCCAATTCAAGGACAAGGAAAATGTTTCAGTATTGAAACCCTTTTAGATGTTTTACTTGTTTTGTATGATGAATGTAACAATTCATCATTGCGCAGAGAAAAGACTGTTTCAGAATTTATAGAATTTGGTATGTACTTACATAGTATTATAAAATGTACTGAAAATATAATATTATATAGTTATATGCTATTAATATATATACAGTGTGTTTCCTTTTAAAGGTAACACTAAATAATTCTGTCCAGTGACATCAGATTAATATGCGGTTTTTGGGAGGGAATAGAGAATACATAAATACACACTTTCATTTACTAAGAAAAGATTAAACAAACTGGTATGATTTATTTCTCTTAACTTCTTAATAGAAATGATTAAAATTATAAAAAAATTGTGTTAATTATTGTAATCATTTTTTTCCATAGTAAATGAACTAACATTTACGTCTAATTGAAGTTAATTAATTCCTCAAAATTAAATTTAAATGATTTAATAATATCTGCAAACCTACAAAAAAAAAAAAAAAATTCTTAAAATTTCATAATAATTCAAAAAATTCTAGTATGATTGTAGAAAAATTCAATAATTTTAATCGAAACTTTGACTGGTTGCCATTTGATCAATTTTGATTTTAGAGCTATGGTAAAAAGGATCAAACCGACTTAAAAAAATTCGGTCTATCCGAATTTGGTATTTAAAACACCTGTTGCCATTGAAAAAAATGCAAGTTGTATTGCGCATGCGCACACAACAAGATCTAAAAATGTAAAAATCACCAAGAAATGTGTATTTATGTATTCCCTATCCCCTCCCAAAAACCGCATATTAATCTAATGTCACGGGATAGAATTATTTAGTGTTACCTTTAAAAGGAATCACACTGTATATAAAATCATTTCATGTCAAGTATTTCATAAATAATAATTAAAATATATTAAAATTACAATTTTAGTAAAACCTGTGGCAACATGTGTTAAGTCATTGCGTTTGACTAGAGATGATTTTGAGACTATCAAGGTGATTGGCCGTGGTGCTTTTGGAGAAGTATGTGTTGTACACATGAAAGGAACAGACAAAGTTTATGCAATGAAAATTCTTAACAAATGGGAGATGCTAAAAAGAGCAGAAACAGCATGTTTTCAAGTAAATTATTAATTTTTATACTGACTTATATGTATTAATATTTATATATGTTTATATTTTTGTTACGTTTTTAGGAAGAAAGAGATGTTCTAGTGTACGGTGATCGTAGATGGATAACTAATTTGCATTATGCTTTTCAAGATGAAACAAATCTGGTAAAATATTTTATATCTTACATTTACTATATAGTATAAAGTAAAATTAAAGTAAAGACATATTAAAATGTAATGTGTTACCTGAAATCCCAGAATTAATTTTATTTAATATATTTTTAAATTTTTCTTATCCCTGAAAGATTATAATATTATGAATTTTTTTGATAAAAAGACAAAATTCATATTAGCTTCATTTAATTTGTACATCAAAATTAACATTCAACAATATCTTCTATGGATAATCATGTTACTATGTTACATTATTCACATAATACTTAAGATGAAATCCAACTTAACTATCATAGTTTATGTCGGGTAAAAAAAATAATTCATAAATAGGTTAGGTACACACAAAGAGTATAAAATTAAGCTATTTGAACTGACTGATAAAATTTATATTTTTGTTGATAATCATAATTTAGGCTATGACTATAAGCTTTATTATTTTATGTTTATAATTTTTCAGTATCTAGTTATGGATTATTATTGTGGAGGAGATTTATTGACATTGTTAAGTAAATTTTTTGATCGTCTTCCTGAGGATATGGCCAGATTTTATATAGCAGAAATGATTTTAGCAATAAATTCAATTCATGATTTACATTATGTGCATAGGTAAGTTTGTACAAGTTAAATAATCTAAAAAGAAACTTACTTAAATGATAAATTTACAAAATATCCAGAACAAATTATTATTATATGTTTTAATCGTATTTTAATACTCATAGTATTAGTATTTGACATTGAATATGAATAATATAATCATTTCAATTACACATTTCTTATAATTTATTTTAATAACTATAAATTGAAAATTTGATGATTTAATTTTAATATTATAAAACTTTGAAAATCAACTAATTTAAGAAAAATTAATCTGTTTATTTTTGTATATTGGGTAAAGTTTTTTTTATTATTATATTAAGAAAATATTTATATTGGAGTTGATATTTATCAATATACATTTTTAAGAATACATGTATTAGTCAATAATAGTATAACAGTATAATCTCCTGTACAATAAATACTTAATTTTTTATATTAAAATTTATTTATCTTAATTTTATTAGAGCAAGATAATTGTTGAGTATACATTAAGTATTTTATTTATAGAGATATTAAACCAGATAATGTACTATTGGATGCTAATGGCCATATACGATTGGCTGATTTTGGATCGTGTTTAAAAGTGGGTTCAAATGGTTTTGTTGAGAGCAATGTTGCTGTTGGTACACCAGATTATATATCTCCTGAAATACTGCAAGCTATTGAAGATGGACAAGGTTGTTATGGTCGTGAATGTGATTGGTGGTCATTGGGAGTATGTATGTATGAAATGATATATGGAGAAACTCCATTTTATGCCGAATCTCTCGTTCATACTTATGCTAAGATAATGAATCATAAGGTTTGTATTTTATGTATAACATTAATTTATTATCATTTAGTAATAATACATATATGTATCGACTTCTAATATAAACAAATTTTATCTCATTATTTGTTATGGACAATGGTTTGTTAGTTTATTATTTTGATAATGATCTTATTTATCATAAATAGACCTGCAATTATAATTTTGAATTTTTGAATACTATAAGTACTTACAATCACTTTTAAAAATTAATATTAAAAACAAATTAACAAAATATAAATCTTAATGTTCATTTTATTTACCTTGAAAACAAATTAGTTTTGTCTACATTCTTCAAATGTATTTTATGTAAATAATAATTATAAATTTGTATTATGAATTATAACTTATAAGTTTATTCATATGCATATGCATATATAATATTAATATTATGTCTGTGATATTCATAGTAAGTTTTTTAAGAATTAGAGAGAATTAGTTACTTACAGATATTATTGGTATTATTTCATTATTTTAACATAAAATATTAGTTGGTGTATAAATCTCAATGTTTCTTTTTCACTAAATATATTTTTAAAATTGCATATAATATCATAATATAGGTTTTAGCCAAAGGAAATTAAAAAATTTAACAATGATAAAATATGCCTTTTTTTTAACTAGTATTATTTTTTAGAATTGTTTTGACTTCCCAAATGATCCAGAAATACAAGTTTCTGAAGAAGCAAAAGATCTAATGAAAAAACTTATTTGCAGTGCGGACCAAAGGCTTGGTCAAACTGGTATTAAAGATTTTAAAGTAAGCTAAATGTCATATTTTTACATTTTATTTAAATAGTGTTTTTAAAATATAAACCACATATTATTTCTATAAATCATTAATTATGTTCTAGGAACATAATTGGTTTATTGGTGTAGATTGGGAGACTATTAGAGACAGTGTTGCACCATATATTCCCGACGTGTCTAGTCCTACCGATACAAGTCATTTTGATGTTGAAGAAATTGATATTAAAACTGACATTTTCCCTCCTACTCCTTCTAATCCTATATTTTCTGCGCTTCATTTACCTTTTATTGGGTTTTCATTCACTCAAAATAGTCTTGTATCAGATCTTGGATCAATTGGGAAATCACTTTCGTCAGGAAAAACAACTAAGCGAATGAGATCTCAAGATGGGAAAAGTGAAGTTGAAGGTATGAGTAGTTTAATTTAAATAAATTTTAATTTCTGTACCTTATGCTTAATAACTTTTCAATTTACTTATTTAGACTCTGAAGATCAATTGAAGAAGTATAAAGAAAATAAAATCACTCATAATGCTTCTTTTGGGGATGAAAAAGAGTTGGATATTATAATAAAAAAATTTCAACAAGAAAAAGAAGAACTCCAAAAGGTCAGATTTGTATAATATCAGAATAATTTAACTGAGGACCGGATATATATTTAAATGCATATTTGAATGGAATAATGAAAAAAATGTCCCAGATTTAGATTATTTTTATTGAAATAATACCAATTATATTTTACATATTTTGTATATTTAATGTATTGTATTAAATTGTACAATGCTTATTTTTTCTTATAGCTTATATTTTTATTTTATTTTTTATTTTTACGGTTTCTTATATTATACAATCTTATAATTTAATCAAATTATTTGATAGTGTATAGTAATTTACTTAGTCTATTATTAATGTAGATAAAATTACAATCATTTGAGGATTACATTTCAACGACAAATTCAACTTCTTTTATGTTTGGATTAATATTTTATAGTTTGAGAATACTTTTAGTAAAGGTTAATAATATAGGAGAAAATCATGTTAAAGATGACAAAATTTCTTTTTTTTAATAATTTACATAATAAAATTAAAAATTTTTCAATATATTTTTAATGTATATTGTGTAGCATATTATAGTATCTTTGGAAGGATTTTTAAGAATTTTTAGTGGATATAAATCTGTTTCCTTATTATAATAAATGTTTTTGAATTTTAAAATTTTATCTTAACTAAAAAGGCCGTTCTGGTACTGTTATATTTAATATAATTTAGGTACAATAAAAACATTTTTTAATATTCTATTATGTAATACTGATGTATTTTTCTTCATAAATTGTTCAGTAATAATAAATCGAGAATAGTAAACAAAAATAACTGAAAATGTATAAATAAATTTCAAATGAACATTATATTTATAATTCAATATATAATATTTAAAAACGACTTACCTTTGTATTATGTATTCATTATAGTTCATTAAAAAAAAAACAAGAATGAATGTACAATATACACATTTATTATATTGTGTATGTTTTGTATGAAGTGTTTACATTTACAGAATTTTTATGAAAAACACATATATATATCACTATTATTAAACATGTACATGGATTTTTTTTAGGAAAAACAAGAAACTCATGAAAAATTGAAAGCTCAAGAAATTGAATTAATGGATGCCCTGGGGCAAAAAAATAATGCAATGACTGAATATGGACATGTTACTACTAAGTATGTTATTTATGTTTCTGTAGTTTGAGAATAATTGTGAATTTAATTTGGTAACATCATATATAATAGTCTGTTACATGGGAGATCTCTGTATGATTAGTAATTTTCCTCCTCTTATCCTTATACAATTTTGATAAAATGATTAAATTTATTTATTTTTTTAAATTGTATTGATAACAATTAAGGTTCTGTTTCTGGTTGATATAATTAAACCATAATATAGTTTAATTCGCATCTATCATAGTTTATAATATGTATATCAAAGTTTTCATATAAATGCATTATTTATTTTGTTTTATTATGACCTAATAATTGTAATAATGTTTGAATTGTAAGTATTTCTCTTATTCAAAATAAAAAAATTCATACTAACCTGAAAATAAAAATTGTACAATATGAAGATTCATATAATTTTACTTCTATAAATATTTTCATAATATTGTTCTTACATACAAATATCAATTGTATTTATTGAAAACTTCTTAGCTCTTAATACTTCTGATAGTATGCTACATTATATTGAAACACAGATGGTAATTAGTAATTTTTTTATAAAATCAATTATTATGGATAGTTCAAAATAGGAAGTGTTTCGTCTAGAAAATTTCACTTTGAAAGTGTTACATTTTCAAAATAAGTGTTTATTGTTTTTAATTTAATTTAATAATAAAGAAAAAAATTTAAATTCTGTATTTGATGAAATTGAAAATTATAAATACTGTTCAACTTGCTTATAGTTTGTTAGATTCGATAAGATCGATTTCCCGATGTTTATTTCAGTATCTATACTATTAGTAATGAAAAAGTATTTTCATTATTTACAGATTATCTGAACTTAGGCAGCATAAACAAAAACTCTCCAGATTAGTTAGAGATAAAGAAGAAGAGCTAGAAGAAGCTATGTCTAAAATAGACATATTACGTCAAGAAGTTCGCCGTTCAGAAAAAGTTCGAAGAGAACTGGAAAGTAGATTAGAAGAGTCTGTAGCTGAAGTTATAAATGAACGTAAACTACGAGAAAAAAATGAAGAAATGTGTCATCAAGTACATAAATTAATATTTTATTTACAATTTGTTACTTTAAAATCGAATTATATTTCTAGTATAAAATTGAAATTGAAAGATCGAATACATCATATACTGACAATACTTTTGAAACTAATGAAAATCCTAACCAAAGAGCAATGCAAGAAATAATACGGTATGTATATATGTTTAAAGTATTTTTTGTTTATTGTTTTGAAAGTATGATAACAATACTAAACCTAGAATTTTATCCTTTAAAACAATATTTATAAAAAAATGTTGTCTTATTTATTATCTGCTTATATTTATGGCCTTAAGAGGTGGAAAAATATAGTATGTGGGAAGTGTATTAACTTAATTCAATTTTCGCAATGAATATATAAATAATTTGATTTAAAATTAAATATATATATAATAATTATGTTATGAATATGGTTCTGGTAAAGCTAGATCCGAAATTGGACATTTTTCTATTCCATATAATTTGATCAGTGACCAAACTATTTATTTAAGACATTACATTTTGTGATACTTGAATGTTAAAATGCATTTACTAAGAAAGTGGCAGAATTGGCTTATTCTCTTAATAGTAATTGTTACAGGATCATACGATAAACTTGTAATTATTATTATTATTATTATTAATTATTATCACATAAATATAGTCATGTTTTATATAGGTATATTATAAATAAAATATTTAGCATTAGGATTCTAATAATTATAAATGTTGTTGCATGCCATCAAGTAAATTGTCTTCTTTGTTGATTTAAGAATGAAATTTATTTAAGTAATAACAACTTTAATTTAATAACCATTTTTATTTATAAAATTATTTTAAGTCTAATAAAGAATTTTATGAGTATATTAAAATATTCTAAGCCTAAATATTTACTTCGTAAAACTAACTAGCATAAAGGTGCTTATATAAGATGTACTAAAACATTTACATTTGGTCTGTTCGGAACTTTCATACATATCGTGTGATACATGTCAATCATTTTTCGGTGAAAGCAATATGCGTAACAACAGTATATGATTGTTTGATATGATTTTTATATTTTATTGATTTATTAAAATAAATTAGTTTCTATGTTAGTTGTTCTTATCTTCAGTTGTGTAGGTTGTGACAGATGTCCATGATATGTTGTCTATTTCCGATAATGATTGTTAAAAATGATGCACATACCAGACTTGTTTCCTTTTACGGTCCCCAATTATTGAAATCCTGTTTTAATATTATCTACTATGTATAATACTCCGTACACTATACAGAAATAAGCCCATGTATGACGAGTACAATAAAGGTTACTGTAGTTCAAGTTTCTACATATTTATATGATCTATGTAATTGTTATGTTGAGGGCTAAATTTTTATATGTCTATTACAATATAATATATTACTCACAAAAATTCTTCGTAACTAAATACATAATTAATTTGTGATCATTGAAAATCTTAATTACCTAGGTTGAAGGGAGAAATAGAAAGATTAGAAGTAGAATATAATGAAAATATTAGCAAGGAACAAGCAAAATACAATATGGAAACAAATAAATTGAGAGATCAAATTTTTGAAAATGAGGTCAATCAAAAGACATTGGAAAAAGAAGTAAGTTTTCCTACTTCGATTTATGAGATGTTAAAATATTAAAATATTAAATTGTTATTTGTATTTCAATATATTTAATTTGATATGTTAATTAATGCACATATTTTAAAAAAAAAAACTATCATCTTTTTAAATAATATAATAATATACATACTAAAATTATTTTAAATTACATTATTTAATTTGTTCTTTTGGAATTAAAAATATGTACTGTAAATGCTAATTATTTTTTTTAGAAAAAAGAAAGTAATGATATTTTGCGATCTATTGAATTTGAACACAAAAGATTGAAAGATGAATTACACTTGAAAAAACAGACTATTAATCAACTGGAATCTCAAATATCAGATATAATTCAATGGTAATACATTGCATCATTTTTTTTTTTTCATTTCATTTATATATTAATTTATATTTTTAGGATAAGTGACGAAAAAGATGCTCGAGGCTATTTACAAGTTCTAGCAGCAAAAATGAAAGAAGAATTAGAATATTTAAAACAATGTCCAACTAATAATGGCCAATCAGCGTTGGTAAGAAACAACTTGTATAATTTTTTTTTTATCAATTATTATACATTTCAAAGGTTAAAAATATACTCTTTTATTTGATTAAATAATTTATAATAGTATAAGTGTTGATGCACTATTGAAATTGGTTTAAAAGCATACTTCAATGTATTTATGCTTTTGAAAATAGGTGAAACCAAATAACTAGATATCTTAATTACAATAAGTAGTAACTTACTATTCTAATTGAGCTATGTTTTGATCTGAATCAAATTTTATTTTAATTAAATACATTTAAATACATTAAATTTTACGCTTAAGTTTTCCTTAAAAAATTTGAAGTCAATCTGAAAAAAAAAAAATTCTAGTTCAAATATCTAATTGAATTGTTTCAATTTGTTTCATGCTGTTAATTTTTTTTTTCTTGAATGTGTTTTACTAAGGAAGCATACAAAATAATATGAAACAAGCTCATATGAAATTCAATATTAGTAAAATTTCTATAATTCTTAATGAAATATTTCTTTTTTCTACTTTATTAATTATAAGTATATTTGTATATACTTAGAATTGTATAAATTTATTCCATTGAGCACTAAGATAAAATATTTCAACGATTTTTTTAGGACAATAGTTGGAGAAATCGGAGAAGCCAAAAACTTGATAAAATGGAACTTTTAAATCTTCAAAGTTCATTGCAATCGGAAATTCAAGCTAAACAATCAATAGGTGAAGAGTTAAGCAAGACCCGATCTGAATTAATTGCAATGCAAAAGTATGATTATAACAATATTTGAATAAAGAAAAAATAGTTTCCTAAAATATTAATACTTGACGTGAAATAAAATAACTTTTTTTTTTAATGCAAATTTTGTAAAAAACGGGGTGCAAAGTTATAATAAAATATTATATAAACCCTTTTTACATAATTATTATAATACTTTTAGAAACATTCATGTCAGATGTACAAATTTTTTTAAAGATCTAATGAATTATTAGTGAACAGTGAAATTATAATAAACATGATTTGCTCATTACATTTTTAATAATGTATTTTAATATAATGCATCATTATATTAATTTAGTGCTTAAATTATCTCAAAACACTATCCAAAATAAACTGATTATTATTAAAAAAATAAAAAATAAACTATGTATTTTGAATATTTTAGAAATCAGTAAATATTAATGGTATTGTATTGTAAATTCTGGATGAATGAGTATAATTTAATTTAATATAAAAGTACTAATTGACGGTGAATGCTTAATATCATTAATTATAAAAATAATATTTATCATCATTGATAATTTATTTTCAGAGAATTGCGAGACTTTCATCAACGATATGAAACATTAGTTTATAGTATGAAAGATAAAGATGATGTAATAAAAGAATTACAGAATCAGTTGGATGCCAGACAGTCATGTAAGTTAAAATATTTTAATATTATTTCCTTTTACAGTGTTATATGATGGTGTAGTGTTCTAGCCTAGTTAATATTTTGGCTTATATCCTTTCAAATAAATAGTATGTAATTGGTTTAGTTCATGTTAAGTTATTTTTTTTCTAAAGAATATCTCTCATTTATAATGAAAATATTACTTTGTTGTTTTTATTCTCTGTGTTTAAGTTAAGTAGACTTATATTTCATAAATAAAAAGTCTAGTAAATAAATACCAAAAACATAATCCAAGATTTATTTGTATTTAAAAAAATTAAAACATGAACACATTAAACACATTAAAAATGTAAAAATCTACCTTAAATGGTCATTTAAATCCTGTGTCTTCAAAGTTTACACAGTCAGCCACTGTGCTTTTTTTGTTTATTATGCTGTTAATTAATAATTAAAAATTTTAAGTTTAAAAAGATTTATATATTTTTGGCTTCTCAAGTTAAATTATCTACAAGCTGATATTAGTTTAATATATTAAATTATAATGTAATGTAATAATATTTAATATTGCGTCTTCAGTCAAAATTTTAGGTATGAAAATTTGACCATACTGCATTTTTTTTAACTATCTTGAAATGTAATTATTGATGGTATTTTTAGTTTTAGAGATATAGATGATGATTAATAACAGTTAAAAAACCTAAAGTTAGTAATTTATATAGCTCTACTTGTTTTTTAGGTTTAGGAAGAAGTGTTTATAAAAACTTCAATTTACAATCGTTCGATGAACATATGTAATTTTTAAGTAATTAAAACATAAAAAATCTGTACATAATAAGTTAGTGGTGTAGTCTATGTAATAATTACTTATGATTATCAATTTATACTAATTTGAGTGGAGTATTTATCATTTATAGATCCTGATCTACCATATTTTTTTAGAAGGATGTATAGTAGTTTTTCAAATTCGATCAGCTGAAAAGGCACTAAAAATGTATTAAAAATTGTATGTAATATTTTATTTGATTTAAATTATAATATAGGAGACTCTTTTTTGATTGGAAATTTTTATTTTAAATTAAATTTTGAGTTCTTGAAAGTTAGTGTTTTATAAATGTACGAACTAATAAAAAGTTTGGTTAACTAAAACTTTAATAGAAATATCTTATTAAACTATTGTGGTTAATTTATATTTTGAAACTTTATACTGATGAAGTATAATAAATATACAAACATACTATTTTCAGATAATATCATTTTTATTTTTATGCGTAATTTTTTTTCTCAACAATAACAACAACATTTTTTGTTTTTTTTTTTATTATCTTAAGATCAAATATTGGTTGGTTTAAAACTTAAAATATTTATTAGTAAATATATTGATACATTTGTATATTATTCTAAGAATTAGAATTATTAGAATATCAAGTAGCCTTGGTATCTAAATACATCAAGAATTTTACTAGAAATTAAATATTACCTAATTGATTTAATAAGATTCTTTTATAACCTTGTATTTAAAAATATTTTTTTAACTGAATAGATTATAAATTAAGTTTGAAAAAATATTTAAATATTAGATAAATTGTAAATTTAATTTACATAGCTAAAATTACTATTATACAGTTATATATTTATTTAAGTGCCTTTTATGTGATTATGAACTGATAAAAAATTATATTTCGCCTCTATAAGTTATATATCATATTATTTAAATATAGTCCCATGCCTAAATATTAATTATAATAGACCAATTATTCATTATATATGTGTTAGAATAAATAAATTTCATTAAATTCTTTAGTTCCTCTCTAAATATATATATATTTTGATAAAATTTGATTATTACATTTAAGAACATTTTTCCTAAAATTGAAGACTACTTTAAGTATTTAATAACATTTTAAGATTAATAAATACAATTTAGACTAGAAATAGACAGGTTGTTGAATTTTAAGTTTAATAATTATACATTTTTTTTAAGTTAATGTTGTCTACAGGTTTATTATAATCATGAATAAAGTGTAATAGTTTTAATTTGTTGTTTCTAATATAACCATTATAACCATTATTATAATTTGTTTTATTTAATTAGGCAAGTTGCCTTTGTTTATTGGATTATCAAGTTGTGTTTGGGGGCTCGTCATTATTTTGTTTCAATACTATTTCTGACTAGAACTTCTTTTGTTAATAGGTTGGTAATGATAAGATTAATGTGTGAAAACATCTTGCTGTTAACCTTAACATTAGTGTTTTATTAACACCATTAAAAGTTTGAAGATGATTTATTATGTCCTTAATATAGTTATGTTATGTCTTTAATTTTTAAAATTGAGAATTATTGCTAGTCTTGTGTGTAATATGTTTATTAAATATTTATTGTATATTAACATATTACATGTTCACTGTTAAGTTATTGTGTATTTAGAATCAATGTGTGCCAAAGAGTTTAGAGTTTATTTACCTAATATGATTGTTGCGCAATCAGTTTGAATAAAAATTGAATCGACATTACACCATTAAAAAATATTTGTATGTTTATCTTTCTTAATTATTGTGTTATTAAAATAAATGTTTTTATTCTACTAAATTTAGAATATAATCAAAATGAATGTTATATTTATTTTCATAGTTATAATGTTGTTATTTACAGTTTTAGGTCAAAATTCATGTTCACCACTATCCTATTTAGATCACTTTTTAAATGAATCTGCAACTGGAAATAATAATAAAACAAATTTAAGTGATAGTATTGATAGTTATGATAGAAGTTTTGATGATAATAAAGCATTGTCAATTAGAAAGTCCAGCTTTTCAGATTTCAATAACACAGTTAGTAGCCATTATTATTTTTATCTTTTGTTTAGTTTTTAATATTTGGTATTTTTTTATTGTAGAATCCTAACAGTTTAATTCCCGAAAAAGGAAAATGTCATCAGTTTATTGTTAGAACTTTTTCATCTCCTACCAAATGTAATCACTGTACATCATTGATGGTGGGTCTTGTTCGACAAGGTGTAATATGTGAGGTCTGTGGATTCGTCTGTCATACTATTTGTTCTGATAAGGTTCCATTGCTTTGTCCAGTGCCAGCAGATCAAAGTATTTATTTATTGCTATTATTATTATTACATATTTTTAACTAAAAATGTGTTATATTAAAAATGAAATATTTATTTTAGCAAAGCGACCTTTAGGAATTGATCCTACTCGTGGTATAGGTACTGCTTATGAAGGCTATGTGAAAGTGCCAAGATCTGGCGGTGTTAAAAAAGGATGGGTGAGACAATTTGTGGTAGTATGCGATTTCAAATTATTCCTATATGATATTTCGCAAGATCGAAATGCATTACCTGCAGTAACAGTATCACAAGTGTTGGACATGCGTGATCCGGAATTTGCAGTTTCTTCTGTTAGAGAGTCTGATGTTATTCATGCTGGAAAAAAAGATATACCATGTATTTTTCGTGTATGTTTTATACTATTTGAATAAATTATAAATTTATTAATTGGATTATTTTTTTATAGATTACCACATCACTTTTAGATCCACCTGGAGTAAAAAATCAAACACTTATGTTAGCTGATACAGAGAGTGAAAAAAATAAATGGATTGTTGCCTTAAGTGAATTGCATAGAATATTGAAACGGAATAATTTACCAAACACGACGGTAGTAAGAATTCAAAAAATATTATTTTAATTTTAGTTATTGTTTCAAATTATTGCCATTATTTTATTTATTCAGATATTTAAAGCAAAAGAACTTCTAGATAATACAATTACCATTACTAAAAATGCTATGGCAAGTGCTGTTATTGATCCTGACCGCTTAGTAATTGGTACCGAAGATGGTTTATATTGTATAGATTTGGATCAGTTAGGTATGTATGACATTAAAAATTGAGCCTTTGCTAAATAATTAAACTGTGGAGGTTTAACACATTAACTGATTACTTACATTAATAAATTTATAATATATTTTTGATCTTTCTTGAAAATAAGTTGATCCTATGAAAATTGCTCAAATAATGAAGAAATTTAAATAATGAAAGAATTGATTTACACCATACTTCAAAGAAACCTCTATTAAGGAAATATTTAGGCATTATGTGCATTCTTATTTTGTAGTGATTACTGTTGGATAGATGTATATAGTAAAATAATACATATATATATATATAATAAAATAGATGGGTATCTTAGTGATCAAGAACTATCGTTTGAATATATATATTTTTAATTATACTTAAACTATAATATAGTCTGTAATATGATCTTTAGAAATTGCTAGAATTGGAGAAGCCAAAAAAATTTATCAAATAGATTACATAACAGAAGAGCAGCTTATTATTGTGTTATCTGGTAAACAAAGACAAGTTCGTTTAATTCCTGTACGGGCATTAGATGGTGATGAAGTTGAATGGGTTAAAGTAGTTGAAAGTAAAAATTGTATTACATTTTGCACTGGTTTGATGAAAAAATATCCTGGGATGACTAATCTCCAATATTGTTTATGCATAGCTGTAAAAAGACAGGTAAGATTAATTGCCACTATAAATTATTTAAATTGGAATAAAATATATTAATCGACATTGTAGAATACTTCTCAGGTCATAATTTATGAAGTAACCAGAACTAAACTAAGACATAGACGTCTAAGGGAAATAATGCTTCCCTCTCAAGCTCAAAGTTTGACAATATTTACCGATGGACGACTGTGTGTTGGCTATCACTCTGGTTTCAGTGTGTACCATATAACTGGAGATCATCATCCAATATGTAAAATTCTAATATTTGTGTTATATTTCTAAATGTGTATGCTTATATTTTTGTAATTTGTTTTGTAGCTTTGGTACACCCTGATAACCATATGATGGGTTTTTTGTCATATTCTGCAATGGATGCTATAAAAGCAATTGAACTACCCAGAGGAGAGTTTTTACTAATTTTCCAATCGTTAGGTATTTATGTAGATTCTCAAGGTCGAAAATCCAGAGATAGAGAAATCATGTATCCTAGTGATCTTATTGATGCCAGTGAGTATTGTTATTTTTAAAAAAAAGCATCTATTATTTTTGATTTATTTTTTACTAATACTATTTTTTGATTTATTTAGGTTATTGTGACGGTCATTTGTTAATATATAGTGATACACATATTAATATATTCAATGCTGATAGTGGTGATTGGATTCAGACTTTAAATTTACGAAATTCACATCCTATTAATACTACAGGTTCTTTGACCGTTTGTTTTATTGATGATTTGCCATGTATTGTATACTTATCCAATGTACACCAAAGTATGCTTGTAAAAAAATTTGATGTATTTTTTCTATCTATATTTTCACCATTTTTATTAGGAGAACTTATTAATATCAGATGGAGAGATTTGACTGGTAGTATGTCCATTCCTCGTACTAGAAGAAGGTTTTCTATTCGTGAAGGACAAAAGGCGATCCGAGGACCTGATCGCAGGTCTAAAATAATATCAGCTCCCACTAATTTTAACCATATTAGCCATATGGGCCCAGGAGATGGTATACAAATTCAAAGATTACTTGATTTACCTACAACAATTGAAACTGCTGATTCAATGCCACCAACTAAAGTAATAGTTTTTTTATTATGTTAACAAGTAAACTAAATTAAGTAATTTATATAATCTTATTAATATATGTATTTTCCAGCCTCTTCCACCATTTAGTTCTACTACAAGTAAGCACTCATTTCAAATATCAAGAAGTCCATCACAGCAACATTCAACTTTAAGTGGTAATTTTTTTTTTATTACTCTTGACTAATACAATTCTAAGACCAAATTAACAAAATAATATCATGGTAAATCAAAATAATAATTTCTAATAAATTGATACTTATAATGAATTTTTATAAAATGTTTTAAAATAATGATGTAAAAACACTATCATGAAAAATTATATAAATGTTTATAATATTTTATTTAACAAAAAAATACCTTGCAAAAACATAAATTTTAGAACAAGTATATTTAAAATTTAAATACTTTAATTAATTAATTAAAATAATATTCTAATTAAATCCTAAATTCTTGTAAGATAAAGTTAATATTTTTATAAAAATAAATAATTATAAATATTATAAAATTAAATATAATGCAACTTTGTTTTGAATTAATTATAATTTAAAATAACATTGACTGTGAGTATCTTAACTCAAGTATTAAATGGATATTTTTGAACCAATTGATGGTTATTGTTACGATTTAAATATTGTCATTTAGACAAATTCAAAATGGCGAGAGCGAAATATGGGATTGACATGACCCGTCAGTCACTTGAAGAAAGTAAAAATTTAATAATACGATCAGATATTAATAAAACTATTTACCATCCAATTGTTGGTAAGCTTGGCATGATTTACTATGTATATTGACTAAAAAAAGTTTTGTATAGCATTGTTAACTTTAGAATTTTTTCTAGCCATTTATAATGAATCCATTTTTATTTTTATTTTAACTGATTGTAAACATTTTATTTTTTTAAGTAGCCTAAATGTTCATGCAATACCAAAAATTAAAATATAAATTACTTGAATTGATATTTTGTCATGTTGTGTCTTCATTAATTACTATAAAATATGGTGAAATATTACATTTTATCTATACCTAATTATAATTTTATTAATCGTTATTTTGGGTTTGATTATTCGATTATTCAACTATTTGTACAGCAACTATCATTATTGGTGTTAATATAAAATTGCTGAATTCACTTATAATATGTAATTCAACAAGTTATTAAATCCTTTAATGATATATATCATAGAACAAATAAACTAGTATTACATTTTAATGCATGGGTAAAACAGTCTATAGTTAAAAAAAAATCTTGTAGCGTATTATTACTTTTTTAGGGTCAACCTCAAAAAGATCATATATAAAAAAGAAAACCATGCTACAACCTAGAACACCAGAATCATTTGGCTCTAACTATTCTCATCATCATTCAGATACAGATCTACCACCAAATATGTCTCATTCGTTGAATCGCAGTATTTCATCCTTAAATGAATACAAAGTTAGTAACCCTATGGAAATATACAATTATATAGTTAATAATTCAAATTTTATTAAAATTGTTATCAGGATCATCAGATTGGAAGTTCAAGGCATTCCGTAGCATCAAACAACAGTAGTAATACAAGCACTCCACCAAGTCCAAATCGTGAGCACGGATCATCTAGTTATGATAGTTAAATATTAAAACTATTTTTTTTTTTTCGTATCATTCGTATTGTTAAGATTATTATTATAGTTAAATGTGTTACTGACTAACACACTAAAAATTGCTTGGTATTACTTTTGATTGATATTTGAAACTATTAATAATTTAATACAAATATTTTTATTTTATTAACTTTTCCTAAATTATTTAGTGACATTTTAAAATCTTTCTTTTTTCTTTCTTTTAATTTTTTAGTTTGAATTTCACTATTAAGTGAATTTAATGAATTTTGTACAAACTAAAATTAAAGGTCTTACTAATACCTAAGTAATACCAATTTTTTATTTTCATATTATTTATTGAAAAATATTATATTTAAATGCAAGCATTTATATACATAAATGATGTATTTATTTGTTGTTATTACATGACAATTTTAAACAAACACGTCTTTTACCAATACTAAAAATAGTTGTTTTATTCTATTATGAATTAGGTAATATTAAATAGTTTTAGGTACAAATGAGAATGTGGAAATACTTTTTAATTTTGTATTTTTTTGAATTTTCTTATTATACAATAAATGGCATTATACTATTAATCTATTATTGATAATTAAACGTTTCTGGTCATAAAATGATATTTCATCTTTTGCATTTATTTTGATGTTTTTTTTTTTCGATGCTGATATTAGATCTAGTCTTGTTCTTCTTAACTTATTCGTAGTTTTGTATTTATTTCAATATCATTTTCATTAGAATTTGTGGAGATATACATTTTTACGTTACTCGTGTATACTATTCCTTAGGCATCAGTTTTATTTCTTTAGAAGCAATTCCACTTCATAGGTTTTATTAATCAAATCTGTTATGATAGTATAATATACAAGAAAATATAATCTAAACAATAATTGTTTTCTACTATTTGGATTAAAAATAGTTTGAAAAAATATCTAATATTTAAATTATATCTAATATATAATCAATGTACATTTTTTCCGAGAATTAACAAAATTACTTGATTTAAAAGAAGTTTCATTATTGGTTTCATTCGATGCTATTAAAAAAGTTATTGTTTGTCAGTTTTCAAATATTTTTATATTGTAATAACTATAATGAGATATTTGATCAATATTTTATATATTTTATAGTACTGCCATGACAGTTATGTCCATCAATGAGTCATTTAAACCTGAATATATATATATAATAATAATATTTTATAATATCTTAAATTCATTCTTATGACATGTAGTGTGCTTACTATGCTATGATTATTATTGTGCTATTTTATGTGTTGTTACATATTTAAATGACTATTATTCAAATGATTATTTGTTTAAAATATTTTTAATCTAACATGGATCAATATATTTTTGAATATACTATTATTAAATTATTTATTTTATAAGAAATATACGGTTGTAATTTTCAGTGCATTTAAAGACGAAATAGTTAACATCTTATACACATATAAATTACTTCTAAGTATTACTTTTAATCAAATTTTTTGAACATTTTATACTAACATTTGTGTTTAGAATTTTTACCATAGGTATAGAAAATAATGTATTTATTATTCATCTGTATACTATTTATTTATTTTATTTATTTCTCCAGAAAAATTTCTATTTATTATTTTCATTTTATATTCTGTAAACTATAATCTGATCCAAAAATTATTTTATTCAACATTTTACCATAAATTATAATAATACTTCAATGTATTTACTATCTGCTTTAATCATCATATTTTTATATTTCATTTATTAAATGTTTTACTGAAATTTCCCTGGAACAGAATTCATTGGGGCCAACAAGTGTATTCCATTTTTGCATGTTTCAGTTTTAGAAAAATGTTAGTATAATTTTTTACTACGGTCAGCTTTAAATTAATTTTACTTGTTTATTGATTAATTTTAACTGCTTGATTATACAATTCAATCAATTATTCAATTCGTCATTTATAGCTAATGAAATGAATTTGATTATGAAATTTAATAAGTGCCTATCATTTGTTCTGTATTACTAATGACCCTTTTCAAAACGCATCATCGCAATAATTGCCATTTGTTGTAAAAATTATCACATTTTACTCAGTACTACTAATTATGTGTACAATTTAGTGAATGATCAAACAAATTGATTTATTTTTTAAAAGTTATAAATATATTACTTGTAAGAAAATCCAGATTGTGTCAGATTAATAGTGTCTATCCAATAAAATATATTAATTTGTTTGTGTGTATCATTTCATCTATAACAACTAAAGTTAATTAATTATATTTATATTTTGATCTTATTGAATACATTTTTTTTTGAGTAGATTTATTTGGTTTAATTTGTTAAATGTAGCATAATATTGATCAATATTATATAATAATTGTGTATTCATTAAGAAAAACCTAACTAGTCATAAAATGTACAATTTTTGATGACAACAAAAGAAAATAAAAAATAAAATTAGAGTAATTTACTTTATGAATTACAATTTAGGACGACACTTTTAACTGACCACGTTTTGTGTACAGGGTGATTGCATTGTAAAGAACAATTTAATAATTAGAAGATTGTATTTTTGAAACCTTATGATTTTGTTTTGACATAATTGTTATTATTCATTAAGTTCAAGTTTATAATTCATAATAATGAAATAATAATGCCAACAATTACTAAATTATCAAGGTATTTGAATCACTTATAACTGTCTGTTATAAATAATTATCAATAATATTTTGTAATTTTTTTCTGTATATTTTATTATCATTTCATTTCTTTTGACACTTCGTTTCTAATAATGTCCTCAGTTTTTGACATTATGGTGACCAATCAAATTTTTCACTTTAGTAAACTGTTTAAAAACCATATGCAACACATGAATTGTAGATCTTAAACATTAAATTAATATTTCTAATACCTGTATAATATTAAATCTAATTAAAATGTTTTAATCCATAAATGTCTTAACGTATTTGCCTTAAAGCACATTACATTTGTACACACCAAACAGTTTCATTTATATGATCTTCACAAGCAAAGCATACCTATTTATAATTTATATATTTTATTGCAATCTTATGAATATTCCTTCATACTCAAATAACATTTCTCGATTTTTCTATTTCGAGAGATATGGATAAATTTTTTATGTAATTTATAGGCATTGTATTATAGTTATTATATTAGATTAAGTATTTATAACTGAATAAATGTTGATAAATTGATTTTGTATTGAAATTTAAATGTTTAATTATATAAAGTCCTGTAATTTTGATAGTTTTTTTTTGTATGTATTTGTATATTATACATACTTTATTAATTTATTTATCATATTAATACGTATCTATTATCAGAATTATTCTAATTAATCATTAACACATTGACAATAATTTTTCATATTAATTAATATTGTACATGTTATTTATATATTACATTTATGTAACTTAATAAGATGGATGGATGTTCGTTTCAAAGTTTTTAATTTTTACTTTTTCACAATTCTAGTCTTTTAAAAACAATTTAATAATTGTACATAGTAGTATTATTTAAAATTAGTTGTGGTTCAGGTTTTATTGACGATTTTTAATAAAATTATAAAGCAATTGATGAAATTAATTAGTTTATACGTTGAGATTAGGCTCATTTTATAATTTAGCCATTAGATTTATTGTTAGTAAATTGTTTTTATCGATAAAATAACCGAATATTTATTATATTTGTATGTACAAAATATAACATGAATACTATGTACTAAAATATTTGATTTGAATTATTTGCGTTTTGCAAGAGGTTAGGTACAGTTTGATTTCATATATCCTGAGAATGTTATGCCATTTATGATTGATTAATTAGCATTCTACTAGATACAGCAGTGGTTCATTAGCAGGTATCGTCTGACGTACATTAACGTTCATCTAGCCATGATAACATTGATAACGTCGTGAACTGTGAACCACGATTTAAGACATAATGGTTACCCAACGAACTATGTTACATGCATTTTTGATATGACCGCCGGTTTGACTCCGTAAATCAGCTGACATGGGTGCCAACTAACATCTAGCGCTCATAAGTCAAAGCAATTAATGATGATAATGATGATAATATTCACGATTTCGTGACAATATTTGTTAATTCTATGATAATAGAATGTCATAGTGATCACGTGGTCAATTATTACGAATAAATCCACTCGAGCGCTAGTTATTGGTTGGCTATTAGAGAGTCAATTCGGCGGTCACTTTATCATCGCTCGTTGGGTAACCATTATATCTTAAATCGTGCTGTGAACCATCTAACTTATAGCATTTTCCACATGACTGCACTATTGCACTGGTGCAATTATTTCATGTTTCATATGCGATATCAGTGCACTACTAGTGCGGATTTTTATGTTCCATATACATGCACTCGACCAATTTCTTGCCCTCGGTGCAGTGATAATCGCACGAGCTCTTCATGACGGTGCACCTTATCTTTTATTGATTATACATCTTTTAACTTTATTTAATTTTCTGATAAACAAATAAACAATAAACATTGATATTTGAAACCTATTGATCTAATATATTATATAATATTTATTATTTTAATATAGATAAATAAACGTATGTCTTCGTATAAATATACTAGGGAATTTGTAATTAAAATATGAATATGAATGAGCCAAAGAAAGCTGCAATTTTATATTTTTTATCGAGTAGTGATGACGAAGATGAGGACGTTATCGAAATAATTTTTAATACACCTCTAAAAAATATTAAACCAAAAATATCCAATTAATGATGTTGTACATAATTATTCCGATCAACAAGTAAAAATAATATATTTATAATTTACGTAGTATTTTAGTGTTAAGCAGTGTCGGTCTGGCTAATGATCGAGCCACTGGTAATTAGAATTATTTTTTGTTAAATTTTTATAAATTAATTCTTAATATAAATACAATAATGTACTTATAAGAATGCCATACCCACATTGTTTTTTATACTTCTAGTTTAAAAATCATTTTCTTATGGAACGAACTACTGCCTATTTTATCATAGACAAATTTGAAGAATCCAAATTTTTTCCTAAAGAGATTCCTTACACAATTACAGTTTGTTCTCCCAAAGCTCATATTTTATCATATTTATGGTATATTACTACCAATTACCAATGCCTTCTTTATGTTTTTGTATCGTAAAAAAATGTTGTTCCATATATAGGTTTTCTGCAAACAAATGTTGTCTACGTGATGTATCGGAACGTTTTGGAGTTGGACTTGCTACACAGTACCGTATTAATAACAGAGTTATAGATTTTTTGATTGATATTTGTTCAACATACATAAATTTGAATGAAGGATTTGAGAAATTAGCTCATGAATTTCAAAAAGTTTGTTTATTTCATATATTTATTTTATGATTTTCATATATGTATCATACTAATTTGTTCTCACTGAACAAATGATCTACATTGACTGATGTAATTGCATTAACATTTTGGGTACCCCGACAAAACATCGCCGGTAAAATATCGCGTGACCAAAATATCGCAACTAAAATATCGCGAAACCATTATATCGTAAAGAAATAATACTGCCGTACATTTTTATCGCGTCTGTATATTGCATTTGACTTAATCTTATCCAATGATGTAGTCGTAATTTTTTTAGTGAGTATACGCTTAAATACGATTGATAATTAAACGTAGGGCCTTGCCCCCCCCCCTATATGGCTATATATACGTAGTTATAAAATTCATATTTATATTATATACTATAACCTGTCACAATTAAACCTCATATAACATAAAATTATACTCCCAGAAATATGTAATCATACATTTTATGACACTTGGGATTAATAATAACATAAATTAATACA